>HG711302.1:39929-57875 GCA_000499725.1 Eimeria brunetti
TTTGGGTCCCTTGCAGCTCTTGGGCTGGCGACCGACCCGCCCGATCCACCGCACAAGACCCGCGGAACACACACCGATTACCGGAAACTTGCCTGTCTCCGCCGACGCCCCTCTCGGAAACGCTCTCCGTCGTCGCCGGTTACTGCCCCGCCCCCTGCGCCCAGCTCAGCTCCCAAGTCTCCCACTCCGGCGGACCCGCCGCAAACACCCACTCCCTCCGTCCTCGACTGGCCGGCAGCGTATTCCAAGTGTCCTGTGTTTAGCGAGCCTTACCACACTGCCTCTAGCAAGCCGGGTGAAGTTGTTCGACTCGAGTTCTAGCGTCGTCGTCATACTTTCCGTTATGTCCTGCCATATTGACGTATCTGTGTAAATGGCCTCTGGCTCTTCTGCGTTCCTCAGTTTCCAGAGTTCCTCACTCACGTCCTGTACACACACCATGACCACGCCACACCAGGGCATCGAGGCCAGAAGAAGACCTACGCGGCCCTCAGCAAGCACTACTATTGGCCTGGCATACATAGTTACACCAACGCCTATGTGGAGTCCTGCATACAGTGTCGCGCATCCAAATCCCTCAATCAGAAACCTGCCGGGCTCTTACAGCAGCTGCTTATTCCCTCGCGCAGGTGGAGTCATGTTAGTTTGGATTTCGTCACCGACTTACCCCTCACTACCGCTGGGCACGATGCCATTCTGGTCGTCCTTGATTCTCTCAGCAAGATGGCCCACTCTATTCCTGCCAAAAAGTCCCACTCAGCCGCTGACACTGTAGAGATCCTTGCCGAACGCCTCATCCGCTATCACGGCTTCCCAGACGTCCTTGTCTCCGATAGGGATCCTCGTTTTCAATCGGAAGTGTGGTCGCAACTGTGCTCACGTTTCAATATTACCCAAGCGATGTCTTCCTCCTACCGCCCGCAAACAGATGGCCAGACCGAGCGGGTCAATAGCACCCTTGAGCAGATGCTGCGCAGATACGTCCAAGCAGATGAGAGGGAGTGGGAACGCTTACTGCCTGCATTGGAGTTGGCGTACAACACCACCAGTCATTCCTCCACCGAGCTTTCCCCCTACGAGATCATGATTGGCGAGAACCCCTTAACCGCAGCGGACCTCGACCTTGTCGGCGGTTTGGCTCCTACACGCACTCTGCCTATGGCTAAACTCTTCCGGCAGCTCTGCGACAGGGCACAGAGCCACATCCTGAAGGCGAAGTGGCACCAGAAATACTACGCTGACGCCCACAGCCGTGCTGTGGAGTACAAGGTCAGCGACCAAGTCTGGCTTAGTAGCAAACACTTACCGGCTCTCAATCATTGCTCTAAGTTTGAACCTAAATACCGAGGCCCCGTCACGGTGACCGAACGCATTGGCACGGTCGCTTACCGTCTTGCTTTGCCCCCCACATACGAGGGCCACAATGTTTTTCATGTATCACAATTGGTCCCACATCGCCCCCTCGCACCGGCTTTAGTTCCGCACGAAGCTCCCGTGGGCTGGCCGCCTACCCGCGACGAGGCCAACAACCCCACGTATCAGTACCTCGTCGATTATATTCTTGACCAAAAAGGGACTGGGGAGGAGGCGTACTACCTTGTCAAGTGGCGGGGTGCCCGCAAGTAAAGGGCCACATTGGAACCGGCGCATCACCTCGCCTGGTGCCCTGCTTTACTCCGGGCGTGGAGGCGCCGCCAGCACAAACGCCGTCCGTCCTGACCGCCGCCCCCCTTCCCGTTTTCGCTTTCGCCCTCTCTTCCTTCTTCTCGCCAGCTACCGCCCGTTTCCCGCCCCGGAGGGGGAGGGAAAGGGGTGCAGGAGCACCCTATAGATCGGTTGCGTGTCATTTATGCAGCCAGTAGCTTTTAGTGGAGCCACACACACATATGCGTAGCTGCACGGGCGCACAACGACCATCCACACACGGTACCACCGGCGGAAAGATCGGCCCCAGACGTGTGGGACAATCCGAGAGTGTCCTGAAAAGCAAAGTAATGAAATAACGAAGCGTAGAGAAGAACCGGGATAATCGAAACCGGCAAGTGGTTTCTGTTTGTTAGCGGGGGGGAGGTTGTAGTGCCCGGGCACTACAATGGACCTTCAACGTGACCCCTCCAGGCTTAGTAACGTGAAAGGGCATAAATAATATAGAATACTTTAGGGTTTAAGACAATTTTAGATGGAAGGGAAGCATACCGGGAACAGAGTGCTCGCTAGCCGACATCGGCCATGGGGCTGGATGCGAGGCTGATGCTGTGACTCTGGCGCTGACCCTCAGCGGGGGTCAAGAGTCAGTTCTATTATTCGGGTTTTTCCTTACCTAATATGAACTCAAAGGTATAAGGCTATTTACGGTATACAGTAGTAGTTTAGCGAGAATCATGGACTTAGATAGTTAGATGCAAGTGTGCACTTAGTCAGAATAGCTTAGGGATCATGCGTAGTAACAGTGTAGGCCAGCTGTTCACTACACTATATGCCGACGACTATGCACATTACGGGACGTAACTGAGTGCGGTTGTGTTCTTTAAAGTAAAACCTGAAAACATCCGCTATTTTTCATGCTTTATATTCTATTTATATTTTTACAATGTTACTTGTCGTTCTGCGCGCGCACTTTTCTAAGGTTTGTTTGGGCCGCACCATGTTGTTGTGTCGTGTGTGGTTCTGCGTGCATAATAGGTTCGCTATCTCTGTTGTATTTCATTATTTAAGACCAATCTATGATAGTGTCCTCTAGTTTTTAATTTCAATAAATATTGTAAGCCATACACGCAATTTTGAGTGTTGCATGCCCGTGATCCGTATGTCCGGTGGCAGGTGTTCGAGTATGCGCTACATGCCGTTTAATTCTGTTCGAGCCTATCCTTATGATTACTCACTTCGATGCTATTTTAGCTTGATACTGTTTTTAAAACACGTAACGTGAAATGTGGATGCACGAATGCCGAATTGTGTCTTGTCAGTGTGATCTGGGCCTTGATTCCAGAGAGGGGGATATTTGTAGTGAACACTCACTACAATCACGGCAAACAATGCTAACCTCACAGTTTGCCGTGCTCATTGTGTTCATAACAAATGTGTTAACTTCTAAGGGCATGGGGTTTGACACTTACTAAGTAAGTTTTCAATGAGTTTCGTAGTTAATAAGTATTAAGATGTATTGGGTTGGACCCTCAGTGAGAGTATCCTTGCAAGTGGAACAAGAGGTGGCGACACATGCTGGACTGTCCCCTTCCTAGCCCCAGCCCCAGCACGTGGACCCGCTGTGCTGGGGCTTGTGGGGACAGTAGGACATTCCTGTTTCTAAATAACGAACCATGGAATTATTTGGAAGTTTTGGGCTAACTTATTCTACTGAAAAATGATGTAGCGGTAATATCACCCGCATCAGTAATACTCAGCTTGACGCCGACAGATAGGGAATGAGCTTCAAGACGTTGCAGTGGGGACCAAGGGTGGAAGCCCACTGATAGATACATTTCTCTACTGGCTATTAACATATGCCAGAGCGAGATGCTAATAATTTGAGGATGATGTTTATCACAATATGCTATAAGGCTGGCTCAGGACTAGGGAGGGACTGAGCGTTCTTCAATCAACAGTCTCCATGACCTACAGTCCTTCTACTTGTACTAGGACAAACTCGCCCATTGTGTGAGGGGAAATCGGGACTTGAACGATAAAATCACTAAGTGAGTTCTGCATGCGGTTGTGTTATCGTTGGAGGCACAAGTCGCAGAGCAAGGCTGATCTTTATTGCACAGTGGTGAGAGGAGAGTCCGTTCCCGAGGGCCCTGTGATCCCCAGAGCCCCAAAATCTCCTTTGTTGGGAAGCAAAGAGATGTTTTGTCGCACTAGGCTAGCATTGGTGCCGTAATTGTAGCGAACCTTCGCTACACCACAGGCCAAGCTTGGAATCGTAGACGCACGTGCAGCAACACGCAGAGGCTTCAGACAATGGGAATGCTGCGCTGAATGGCCATATGCAGGGGGGAAGCAATCACGTGGGAGGCAGGTGGGAGCCAGCTGGATTGTAGAAGTATCCTTCAAACTATGAAGTATTTTGACTCTAGTGGAGCTCACGGCGACCCTTGGATGGGTTGATTAAATCTCGCGACAGCCCTCTGGTAATTTCGAGAACTCTCGTTAGACTCGTTGGAAGATGAGGTAACTGGGTGATCTGGGGGGGCAGGATAAAGTAGTGTTAGAGCCTGATAATTAAATTTGACAAATAAGAGAGTTTAAATGGTAAACCGGCGCAAACGGTACAGCTAGATGTGCGAACCTCGTCCGGCGCTGATGCGATTCAACCAGCTGCCAACATGGCTGGAAATGTCAGGAGTGGGCGTTCAATTCAGTTCTTTTCTCCGTACTTTTCCAGTTTGGCTCATGAGCCGATCCACAGATTCATGTTGACACATGGTGGTTTTCGTACCCCCATTCTGCAAAGTGGCTGACCGTAGCCAGACGACCCTATCCCCGGGTTACTACGCTAAGCCGCCGTGCGAATTGTCCTTTAATTAATTATGTAGGACATATATATTCTGGAATAGTAAGGAAATATGCATGACCTTGATGTAGAAGAAGTTGTGCAGTGGCTCTGCGCATCGTGAGCCCTTCCAGAGTTGACGTGCAGGGGTGCATGCGTATGGCTAGCCCCTCGCAATATGCTCTATACCGGACGCGGGCTGATGCACGGGCGAACCACCTCACCCATATCGACATTGAATTTTGTAGAACACTGATTTTGATATCATACTGACAGCGTTAACACCTCATTCTGGCCTACAAAATGCAGGTGTTCCGGCCACTTTCCGTTGCCTCCGTGGCAGTTCTAGCGGAGGTGACTAAACCAGCTCAAATACTGGGCGCTGTTGTTCCCAGCTCTGAAGTCAGTTTCCTACCCAATGAAAGTCACATGCTGGGTCAGAGAGTCCTTTCACAGAGACCGAGAAGGGAACGCATGATAGTGCCTCTCTTGGCGATCGCCATGGTTGCCTCTACAGTTGCTACACTCTTCTTGCTCTTTCAGTGCTTCAAGGGTCTACAATCCGAGAAGACCTCGAGTATCTATGGGCTGAATAGCCGGAGGCTTGCGGAAGCACCTTCAGATCTATGTAACGTGCGTCTTCGCTAACAAAAGCAGGGTACCCAGGCCGTGCTCATGCCTATAGCAAGAAATTGTAGATGCACGGGCAGTACGTGTATTCCTGGGGAGGTAATCAGTAATTGAAATGTTTTAAGGGAATTCATGGAATATATCGTCTGGTGAGGTGCTGTACTTACAAGCGAATTCCCGCGCCATACTCCAGGGGCATAGAAGACATAGTGCAACAGGCAAGGATGATGACCCGACAGTTACCGGTTCTTAAACTAATAACTGTCAGGTCGTCATCCTGAATGGTCTGCATGAGGCAACATATACTCACCTGCTTTGACAGGCATCGGCTTATATTGCGGGCACAACCTGACGCACTTTGCCGCGTATGTTACGGCGAGGCGTCAGCAGGCCTCGTCTTGTCAGGCAACTATGCCACAGTATACGCCTCTCTCCAAAAGATCCGATACCTTTAGTTGTGCGTATGACGCCTGTTGGCTCAGTTGGCTGTTCCCTCCTTCCTTATTGCGCGTATACTACTGGGTAGAAATGGAATTTCGAGTGCACTTAGCACTTGCCGCGTGGACTATCAGGGCATTACATACCTTTAAATGTTAAAATAGCTCTTTTCCCGGAATGCGTTCCTTGTAGTGAAGCAGACGGTTTGCGCGGTGACAGTGACTTTGATGTCGTGCAAACTTGCGACGAGGCAGTCTTTATGCAGGTTACGTATTCCCTCCCTCCTTTCAGTTGAGGATGGAATTAGTTCTCTAATCTAGTGCCGAACTTTCGGTTTTCACGAGGTCTTGGTGGCTTGACATTTTGTGCATGATACACCAAATGCAAATCAATTCTCAGCGCAGAGGGAGGGATATGCTTGATCTGTAGCGAGGTCGACTGCCACATGTTTTTTCTCGCTGAAAGATACTTCGTGCGCAGTGGCGTATTTGCAACAGTGCGTTGGACTGTAAATAAACAGAGTTGCGTAAAGGCGCCGCCTTGCCTGAACAGACCTATCCAGCAGTTTTGGACATCCTTTTGATTATGCAGAAAGTGAGGCACACGCAAGGCGGCAGTAGAGATGTTAGTCGGCGCACGAAAGTGTGTCGTTATCATCGAAGCCCCGCTACGCTTCGTGTTTTGCACTTGGACGCTGTCTGCATGTCGTTGGTAATTATTGCTAGCGTGGGCCCATGGACAATAAGCGTTGGCTCAGGGTTTGACTTGCGTAGTGTTCTGGTTGTTACAGAATTTCACGCTCTCTCCGTGTATGCACTACGAAACGCTTTTGTGTGTCAAGGTTTGGGTTAACGGACAGCGGCGCCGCCTTCACGCTACCTGTAGAAATCCTTGAGGGGAACGTGGTTGTTTGCGTGTGTGCTGTGAACAAGTACTGATACGGCATGCTTGCAGACTACACGCATTCACTGGGCGTTGGGTTCGGGTAGTGGTCAAGAGGCGTAAAGGCAACGATTTCTCTGTACGAGCCCATCCAGCAATTAAGGTTTTCGACATTATTTCGATTCCGCAAAAAGTGAGGTCCAGAGAAGGCGACAATAGACATGTTCATCGACACATGAAAGTGTGTGTTTATCACGTTTGCAATGCTACGCGTGGTATTCTGTACTTGGACGCATTGTATATTGCTAGGAAGGGCATGCAGACTATGGCTATTCTTTTGATGTTGGTTGCGGGCCCTGCTTGAGAAACGTTGCGATTCAACACTATGTCTGCATGCAAATCGCATGAAGTTGTTGTGTGGCATGGCTTCATTTCATGTTATTTTGTATAATTGCCAACAAGCGTGTAAACGTGGTTGTGAGAGCATGCGCTTCTGTGTTTACGACGTTGGCTGTTCCGTAGCATATAGAGGTGCTCTTGCATATAAGCGGGTTTGCCGTAGGCAATTGCTGGTAAAGCTGCAGACTATGAGCGTTGGCTGGGCGTTGGGCTCGTGTATGGGTCGTGCTGCGTGATTGCAGCGCCTTTTCCGCAAGTGCCTATCCCACAAGTAGCGCATCCGAGACAATAGCCATAGAAACTATTGCAATTGTGCAGGAAGTGTGGCCCTAGCAAGGCGGTTGTAGACATGCTTTCTGGCGCGTGCGGCCGTGTGTTTATGGTTTCATCCATGCTTAGCTTGGCGTTCTTTACTTGGATGCAGCTGGCCGTATCGCTGCTTACTCCTGCTAACGTGTGCCAACAGACTAAGGCACTCGATGATGTGCTGTAGTTTGTTCAGTGCTGTTGCTGCGGCTGGATTCGACGCTCTTTTCGCGCTGCTGTTGCCCGGCGTTCTTGTGTGGCAGTGCTTGAATTGAGGGGCTGCTGCGTAGTTGCCACAGACTCCGTAGAGATGGTTGCGAAGGCATGCGCATCTGTGTTTATGGCAGTGGCTTCTTATTCTCATGGCGGATGTGAAGCTGCGTATCAGCAGGTTTGCCGTGAGGAAGTGTTGTTAACATGTACCTGCAGGCTATGGGCTTTGGGTGGGCGTTGTGTTTGGGTAATGGTCGAGTAGTGTAACTGCAGCGCCTGTGCTGGACTTGCGCACCCTGCAACTAGACTTTTCGACAGCATCTTGATTCTGCAGAAGGTGAGGTCCAGGCAAGGTAGCAGTAAACGTTTTGGTAGACACATGAACGTGTGTGCTTATCGTGTCCGCAACGCTAAGCCATGTATTCTTGAGATGGAGGCAACTCGATATCGTGTCGGCAATTCTTACTAGGGTGACCTCAGAGACAATGTATGCGGGTTAGATGCTTGGATTGAGTAGTTCTTTGAATGTTCCAGGACTGAGCGGTCCGTTTGCGCGTCCATTGCATAGCATTGCATGCCAAGGCTTGACCTCAGAATGTGCTGCGTGGCTGCCAACAAATCTGTAGGAACGACTGCGAGTGCAAGAACATCTTTGTCTAGGGCGGCGGCCTTTTTCTACCATGGTGGGCTCGAACCTGCGTGTTGGTAGGCTTGCCGTGAGGAAGTATCAGCAGCTATGCCTGCAGACTACGGACATTGGCTGGGCTTTGGGTTTGGGTAGTGGCCAAGCAGCATAAATACAGCGCCTTCTGTGTACGAGCCTATCCAGCAACTATAGGCTTTGATAACACTTCGACTCTGCAGAAGGTGGGTCCCTAGCAAGCTCACTGTAGATCTGTTGCTCTGCCCATACAGGCGTGTGCTTATCCTGTTTGCGATGCTCAGCTTGGTACTCTCCACATAGATGCAACCCGCTGTGTCATTGGTAATTATTGCTAGGGTACACCCACGGCCAAACTCCGATGGCTAGGTGTTAGTGCAGTTCCCTGGATGGTGCAAGGTACCACCCTCTGTTTGCTCGGCTACTGAACGGCGTTCTTGTGTGGCAGGGTTTGAATTCGGGAGTTGTTGCGTAGTTGCCGCCAAGTTTGTAGAGATGGTTGCGATGGCATGCACATCTGTATTTAGGGATGTGGTTTCTCCTTAGCATGGCGGATTCGAACCCGCGTGGCAGTAGGTTTGCCGTGACAAAGTATTGGTAGCATGTACCTGCAGGTTATGGACATTGGGTCGGAATTGGGTCTGGGTAGCGGTAGAGCGGCGTGAATGCAGCGCCCTTGCTGTACGAGCGTATCCAGCAACTAGAATTTTCAACATGATTTCGATTCTGCAGAAGGTGAGGTCCAGAGAGGGCGATAACAGAAATGTTGGTTGACACATGAAAGCGCGTGTTTATCACGTTTGCAATGCTATGCCTGGTGTTCTGTAGTTGAACGCATTCAGGAAGGCCGTCTGCAATTATTGCTAGGGTCGGCATACAAACTATGGGTATTTTTTTGATGTTGGTTTTGGGCCCTGCTTGAGATGCATCATGATTCAACATTTTCTCTGCATCAAACTCCCGCGACGCTTTTGTGTGGCGTGGATTCACTTCATGTTACGCTGTATGGTTGCAAACAAGCGTGTAGACGTGGTTGTGAGGGCAGGCACATCCTGGTTTAGGACCTAGTTGTTCTGTAGCGCACATATTTACTTTTGGACATAAGCAACCGTGCAGTGGGCAAGTGTTGGTAGAATAAAGCTGCAGTCTTTGAGCGTTGGTTGGGTGTTGGAATTTGGTATGGGTCATGCTGCGTGATTGCAATGCCCTGTCTGCAGGCGCCTGTCCCGCAATTAGCGCATCCGAAACTATTGCAATTGCGCAGGAAGTGTGGCCCTGGGGGGGGCGGCTGTAGACATGCTTTCTGGCGCGTGTGGCTGTGTCCTTATCGTTACGTCCATGCTTTGCTTAGTGTTCCTCATTTGGGTGCAGGCAGCCGCATCGTCTCTTCTTCCTGCGTGAGCGTGCCAGCAGACTAAGGCAATCTCTTAGGTCTTACAGGTGGACAGGGCTGTGGATGTGCCAGGACCCCACTCTCTCTTAGCGGTGCTGTTGCAGGGCGTTCTTGTGTGGCAGGGTTTGAATTCGGGAGTTGTTGTGTAGCCGCCGCCAAGTTTGTAGAGATGGTTGCGATGGCGTGCACATCTGTATTTAGGGATGTGGTTTCTCCTTAGCATGGTGGATTCGAACCCGCGTGGCAGTAGGTCTGCCGTGACAAAGTATTGGTAGCATGTACCTGCAGGGTATGAAAATTGGGTGGGGTTTGGGTCTGGGTAGTGATAGTGATAGAGCGGCGTGAATGCAGGGCTCTTCCTGTACGAGCGTATCCAGCAACTAGAATTTTCAACATGACTTCGATTCTGCAGAAGGTGAGGTCCAGAGAGGGTGGTAACAGAAATGTTGGTTGACACATTAAAGTGTGTGTTTATCGTGTTGGCAGTGGTAAGCTGCTTATTCTGTACGTGGATACAACCCGCTCTGTCAATGGTAGGAATTGCTATGCTGTGTCCACAGAACACCGCAATATGCGATGGTTAGGTGTTCGGGTAGTTCTCTGGGTGCGTCAGCATTCCACGTTTTCCTGGCGCGGCAATTGCACGGCGTTCTTGTGTGGTAGGGTTTGAATTCAGTAGCTGCTGCGTAGTTGCCAGCCAATGTGTACCAATGGTTGCGGAGGCGTGCTTGTGGCTGTTTAGTATGGCGGTTTTCCTTAATATGGCGGATGTGAACCCGAGTGTAAGTAGGCTTGCCGTGAGGAAGTATTGGTAGCATGTAGCTGCAGGCTATGAGCATTGGCTGTTCGGTTAGGGGGCGATAAGCTTAAATGCAGCGCCGTTTCTGTACGAGCGTATCCAGCAACCAACGTTTTCGGGATCACGTTGATCTTGCAGAAGGTGAGGTTCAGGCGAAGTTACAGTAGACTTGTTTCTCGGCCCATTAAGGCGTGCGCATTTCATACTGATGGTGCTATGCTTGCTTGGTATTATACATGGAAGCGGTTGTTTCGCCTTGGTAATTATTGCCAGGGTTGATTCACTACCTGTGAGCGTTGGGTAAGTATTGGGGTAGTGCTCTGGATGCGTCAGGATTCCACGCTCTTTTCGCGCGGCAAGTGCACGGCATTCTTGTGTGGCAGGGTTTGAATTCAGAGGTTGCTGCATAGTTGCCAGCGAATGCGTACAAATGGTTGCGGGGGCGTGCATATCCGTGTTTAGGATGATGGTTTCTCCTTAGCATGGCGGATGTGAACCTGAGTGTCAGTAGGCTTGCCATGAGCACGTTCCAGAAACATGTAGCTGCAGGGTATAGACATTTGCTGGGTGATGGGGTTGGCTAGACGTAAATGTAGCGCCGTTTCTGTACTAGCGTATCCAGCTACTAACGTTTTCGATATCATTTTGATCCTGCAGAAAGTGGGGTTCAGGCAAGGTTACAGTAGACCTGTTTCTCGGCCCACGACGGCTTGTGTCTATCATGCTGACCATGCTAATCTTGCTACCCTTAGATGCAAGCCGTTGTCTCGCCTTGGTAATTATTGCCGGGGTGGATTTACTGCCTGTGGGCGTTGACTAGGTGTTTGGGTAGTACTCTGGGTGCGCCAGGACTCCATGTTTTCTTCGCGCGGCAAGTGCCCGTTGTTGTGTGGCAGGGTTTGCATTCAGGAGCTGCTGCGTAGTTGCCAGCGAATGTGTACAAATGGTTGTGGGGGAGGGCATATCTGTGTTTAGGATGGCGGTTAATATGGTGGATGCGAAGCTGACTGTCAGTAGGCTTGCCGTGAGGACGTACTGGTAGCATGTAGCTGCAGGCTATGGACATGGCTGAGCGTTGGGGTTGGGTAGTAGACGATAAGCGTAAATGCAGCGCCGTTTCTGTGTTCTGCAAGTAATGTTTTCGACATTATTTTGATCCTGCAGAGAGTGAGGTCCAGGCAAGGCTAGAGGAGACTTGTTTCTCGGCCCATAAAGGCGTGTGCTCATCATGTTGGAAATGGCAAGGTTGGTCCTCTGCACGTGGATGCAATTAGCTGCTGGTAGTTATTTCTGTGCTGATCCCACAGACAATATGCGCTGGTTAGGTGTTTGGGTTGTCCTCTGTATGCGTCAGTATTCTACGCTCCCTTCGGGCTACTATTGCGCGTTGTTATTGTGTGGCAGGATTCGCATTCAGGGGCTGCTGCGTAGTTACCAGAATATCTATAAACGTGGTTGCGATGTAGCGCAAACTTGTATTTAGGAGGGTGGTTTTCAAGTGATCGAGCGGCGTAGATGCAACACCATCCCTGGACTCGCGCACCCAGCAACTGGACTTCACAAGATCATTTGGATTGTGCAGGTGAGGTCCAGACAAGGTAGCAGTAAGCATGTTGCTCGACGCATGAAAGTGTGTGTTTTTCATGCCAGCACTAAGGTTGGTACTATGTACTTGAAAGCAGTCGGCGTTTTCGTCAGTTATAATTGTTAGCGTGAGCCATCAGAGTGAAGGTGTTGTCCAGGTGCTGGATTTGCGTAGTGCAACTTCAGGATTTCGCCGCCTTTTCGAATTGGTAGTCTGCAGCATATCTTGTGTGACATGATTTGAATTAAAACGTTTTCGCCTTGTGCCAAATAACCTTGTAAATGTGTTGCGACGACCCGCCTAAGTGTGTTTGGGACAGTGGCGGCTCCACAGCAAGCGATGCGAGATGCGCAAAGCTAGGATCAACTACCTAACGCTTTGTGTCGGCCACTAAGGAATATTGACGGCCAGCCAGCTCTTGTATGCTTGCCGGTACCTGTTCTGCGGGGAAGAAAAAGGCAAAGAACAGAGCGCGGCCGAGGGGGTGGCCAACGAGAGTAGTGTAAATTCTGCTGATGGCAGGACGCGGAACCCGTGTTCAGCTTTGTAGCTATTGGCCAAGATATAGGAAAACGGAGCAATTGATGCAGATGAGTGTCTCTGGTTTGGCATTACATATGCTGGGTCGTTTTCGGAGTAGGTGCAATTAATGAGTGTGTCACTAATTTCCTTTAGAGCTCGGTCTTTCATAGCATGGTCTTCGTATGACTCCAAAGTATTTAGCAGGCTCAGGGCGTAGACTGGCCCTGATTCTTGAAGCACGCGTCTCCCCGAAGTCTTGGTCGTTCACGGGGGTCTTCGGTCTTCCACCAATAAGCGGCTTGACAAGGACGTTTCATACAACCAGGTGCGCTGCTCTGCAGTTGGCATTGGGCTGGGTTGGCATACCCGGGTCTTCATCCACCCAGTTTGCTGATAGGACAATACGCCGAATTTGGCGGGGGGCTGGGGGTCGTGTGTGTGTGAGCAGTTTGGTGTCATGCAGTATATGCGCATGGGCCCATGTGGACGATCCAATACAGCCCTTTTTTGCGTTGCGATTGCGCGCTGCTTTGGCCAGAGAGTATGCTGGCGTTACGAAACCGGTGTCGAGGATTTGCGATCCGTTCAGAAAATAGGGGCATCTTGTGTAAAGTCCGACGAACGCCGAGCAAATTCATCTTCCGGGAGCATTTGTGGCTACTGTTACGTTTCAGCTTGTACGAAAGTGGTCATGGATGCATACTTGAATGTGTGGGGATTCGTGAAGTTATATGAAGGGAAAAAGTGGCAACCCGTTGTGCTGTAGCCGAGCTCGTACTTGGTATCTACTAGTGCAGACTTTCTAGCCGACGCCGTATGCACTTGCTGGGCAAGTGCTGACATTACGACCCGGATGAACTAGGGAGGCAATACCTGTGCAGCGCAATATGTAACGTCCGGCAGTAGCGACTACCTAATGATTTGGGTCAAACGTTTTGCTAGCATTGAGTGACAGCCCGGAAATGTAATGGTTGCAGTTGCTCCACGGAGAAAAGGAATAGCGCAAAACAGGCGATAGCCAACAGCCCAGCCAACACAAATTGTGCATGTCCGCATGGCGCTTGCACGATAGGACGATGAATCCGCAGCCCATTGTGTAGCTACTTGCTAAAACAAAAGAAACCTAAACAAATGGTTATGACAAGTATTTCTGATTTGGCGATATTCGTTAGTAAATCGTCTGCCTGGAATAGGCATCTCTCATTGGGCTCGTGCTCGGCATTCCACAGTAGAGTATTAACAGGACCTGAACATAGGAGGCAGATGCAAAGGGCGGCTGGGCCATCTTTCTGCACTCAAGCGATGCGCCCGGTAAGTCCTGGACATTTTCGATTGTTGTTGGCTTTCCAACAAAGAGCGGTTAGACAGGGACTCCCGATGCAGCAAGCTGAAGCGTTTTGCTGCTGGCGTAGAGGTTGGACTCGGCTCGCTTGTTGGGATCAGAACCGTATGAGTATAGGCAGTTCTTGGCGGAAAACTAGGGGACCTTCACCTGGAGTCGTTTCTAGATTTTGCAGTTTGTGTGCGTGTCTTGGTGCACGGCGCGGCAAGGCGATCTTTGCAGCTGCGATTGCGCGCTTTTTCAGGAACAATGCACGGACGAAAATAGGGTGTGAAAAGGTGCGCAGAGGTGGGCTGATCGAACGGTTTGTATCAAGTCTAAGGCACAGCATGGAAATGCGTCATTTGGGGGCGGTCCTAATCCCCGTATGTTCCAGCCTGTATGCAGGGATATATGCACGTGTCTGGACATTTATGGCGTTGCTGTGTGAGAGGTTGTGAGGCCTCTTTTTGCTTTAGTCGTGCTCTTGTTTGCTGTCCACCGGTGCGAGTGTTTTCCAAACGCCACGTACGTTTGCGAGGCAAAATATTACGCTACACAAGGCCACTGTAAGGTGGTACAACAGTGTCTCTGCAGTGATATACTTGCTAAGAGGTAGCGGCAACTAAGAACTTGTGAGAAGCGTCTTCTAGTATTGACGGCAATGCCATTTGTGTTTGGCAGCTGCTATTCGAAGACAAGAAATTGAGAAGAACGGAACGCAGCCGAAGGGGAAGCCAATGCGTACAGTGTATATACTCATGTTGCAGCGTGGAAGAACGCGGAATCCGTACCTAATTACTTAGCTTTTGGGTAACAAACATGAAGACGAAACGCGTAGCGCAGGCGGGCGCTTCTGCTTTTGAGATACTGATTAGCCTCCGTTGTGTCTCGAGTAGGTGCAGTTTACGAATGAGGAGATACGTTTCGGCCGATATAGGCAACTCCACAAAGCGTTCGTAAGCCCTTAACATAGAAGGCAGCGGCGAGGGGGAAAGAGGCCCTTGTTCTGCATACATGTGGTGTTCCAAGCATAGCGTGAGTAGCTGAGATAGTGGTTGGCCTTCCAACAAACAGTGGTTCGAGAAGGGCAACCCATGCAACCACCTGTACCATTTTTCCGTTGATACTGAGTTCGCACTTTGCCCGCCTAGCCTGGCTAAAATCAGGCCAGTCCTCCACAGGAGTTTACGCCGTATTTGGCGGAGAGGTAGGGGACCTGAAGCTTTGAGTACGGTGTTGTCTTGCAGCGTATGTGCACGCGTCTTTGGTGCGGCGTTCCAAATCCTTTTCAGCCATTGGTATCGTGGGCCGTTCCAGACACAGAGTATCAATAAAAATAGGGTCCAGACATGGTAAAAGGCAAAGCGGTGAGCGACTAAAACTGATTGTCCCAACTCTGAACCATGCCAAGGGAATTCACATTCTAGGCGCGGTTATGCGCTCTGTTACGTTTCAGCGCGTATGAGAGCAGCCACGGATGTGCACGGGCATGCCTCGATATTTATGGAGTTGCAGTGAGAGAAGAAGTCGGATCCCGTTTCCCTTGGTTGGCACACGTCTTTGCAATATTCTGGAGCTGTGTGTGTACGCGGTGCCACCTACGTTTGGCATTCTGACAAGCGATCTTAGTGAATTGGTGAGCCAGTTTCTGTGCAGCCTAACGCGCGGTATCAGGCAGAAGCGTAAACACAGGGATTTGCATCAAGCGTTTAGTAACACTGGCAGAGAGTCCAGCTATGCATTGCTGTAGCTGTTTTGCGAAGGTAGGCAATAACTAGGGGCAGATGGCAGCTGACCGCGCTGCCAACATGAATTGTGCATAGCTGCATGGCGCTTGCATGACAGCACTGTCTACCCAGTTTTTGTAGCCAATGGGTAGCACAAACGAAAGAAAACAAGTGGTGAGGGTAACTATTTCTGGTTTGGCTCTGTTAGTTAGGTTGTTCTCTGAACCGAGTACGTGCAGTTGATGGACGTGCCAATGAATTTCGTTTGAGACCTTCACCTTAAGTAAAGTGTTCGTACCATTTAGCCTTGCAGGCAGATGCCAATGCAATGTAGGTTCTTGCTTTGTATGCACATACTGTTTCAAGCAACGCTTGACCCGTTTGGACTGTTCCTATACCTCCAACAGCCAGATATTCGACAACTTTGCCCGATGCAGCCAGCTGCACCGTTTTGTGGTGGATCTTAAGCTGGATTGTGGCTTGCTTGCCCTGGTTGAGATCAGCTCCATCTGCCGAAAAACACATGCAGAGCAGTTAGCTGAACGATAGAGGACTTGAATGCATGCGCACCTTGGGGTAAGCACCCGCGTCTACGTGCGTGGTGTGGCGAAGCGGTCTCTGGCGTTGAGGTCCCGAGCTCTTTTGGCCAGGACGTATGCAGATGATGAAGCATCAGACTTGCAGGGATGCAAAATGCACAACTTCGACTGTGTAGAACGTCTAAAGCACGCCGAACGGTTCCATATTCTCCGTGCGGATATGGGTGCTGTTGCGTTTCAGCTTGTATGCGAGCTGACATGGGCGGGGGCGTGAAAGTCAGAGAAGTCGCAGTGTGAGAGGCTGTCTTCTTGTCGCTGTAGTCGTGCTTTTGTTTGTTATATACTTATTAGGTCGTTATGGGGCTGCGAGGCTGCCACACGCGTTTGCAAGACAGTGTCTAACAAACGACCCCAGCAAGTGTTTCAGCAGTAGCTGTGCAGCAGCGCACTTGCTGCAGGGAACCCGCGACGCCCCAATGGTGTTTTAGAGGCGCTTAATAGTACTGACGGCCATTCCAGTTGTGTTTTGCAGTTGCTATTCCAATACTAGAAATTGAGAAGAAAAGAACGTGGCCGAAGGGGAGGCCACCGTGTACAGTGTATATACCTCTGTTGCAGCGTGGAAGAACGCGGAATCCGTACCTAATTACGTAGCTTTTGGGTAACACACATGAAGACGAAACGCGTAGCGCAGGCGGGCGCTTCTGCTTTTGAGATACTGATTAGCCTCCGTTGTGTCTCGAGTAGGTGCAGTTTACGAATGAGGAGATACGTTTCGGCCGATATAGGCAACTCCACAAAGCGTTCGTAAGCCCTTAACATAGAAGGCAGCGGCGAGGGGGAAAGAGGCCCTTGTTCTGCATACATGTGGTGTTCCAAGCACAGCGGGAGCAGCTGAGGTGGTGGCTGGTCTTCCAACAAGCAGTAGTAGTTCAAGAAGGGCAACCCATGCAACCACCTGTACCGTTTTGTCGTTGGTATTGAGGTTGCAAATTTTCCCTCTTGCGTCGTTAAGATAAGATCCGTTTACCGAGCGTCGAAGGCGGAGTAGTCAGGGGGGTGGTAGCGGACTTGGGGATTTGAACATAGTGGGGTTGTGCAGTTTGTGTGCGTGCATCTATTCGCGCCTTGTGGCGAAGCCTGCTTTGCAAAGGCGACCACGCATTGTTTTGGCCAGGAGGTACGAACAAAATTAGGATTCAGAGGTTGCGAGATGCGATTCATTCAGCAATCAGAGCAGCCCATGGAAAATCTGCAGCACACCAGGAAAATTCATTTGCCCTCAGCGGCTATGGGTGCTGTTAGCTTTCAGGCAGTATGCAAACAGACATGGATCTTTTCGTGGAGATTGTTAAAGATGCAGTGTGACCAGTACTAGAAGGGGATTTTGCTTTAGTCGTGCTCGTGTTAGGTATCTATTGATGGGGGGTGTTTTGGCGCTGCCATATGCGCTTACAAGACAGCACCAACATTAGAACGACCTCAACAAGTTGGTGAAGGACTTGCTATGCAGGGAAGGAGTGGTCGAAGGCAGCAACGATTGCCTATTGGTTTATGACAAGCGTGTAGTCGTATCGACGGTCACCCCAGTTGTGGTTTGCTGGCGCTCTATGAAGCACAGAAACGGCGAAGGGCAAACGAAACGGCTGTCAACGACAATAGTTCAGTTACCCATGGCGCTGTGTGGAAAAACGCGAGACCCTTATCTAGTTGCGAATCTATTGAGTAAAACATACAAGAGGGAAACTCGCAGAAGTTACTGGTGATTCTAGTTTGGCGAGATTAGTTAACTTCGATCGTTTTTCGAGTAAACGTGGTTTATGGATATATGGAGGACTTCCTTTTGAGGTCGTTTCCTGAAGGCAACATGTTCATAGCACTTTAGCATAGCATGCAGAGGCCAACGGTAAGTAAACCCCCGGTCTGCAAGCACGTGATATTTCAAGTACGGCTTGAGCAGTTTCGATTGTGGTTGGTCCCAAGGAATGATTCGACAAGGGAACCCAAATAATCCAGCTGGATAGTTTTGTCGTTGG
>HG711310.1:43493-45993 GCA_000499725.1 Eimeria brunetti
AACGCAGCAGCAGCACCAGAAATTCAGCACGCCGCAGCACCAGAACACACAACAGCAGCAGCAGCAGCAGCAGCAGGAATCCAAAAAGGCTCAGCTGCCTTGAAGCTCGCCATGCATTTGCTGCAGTTGCTGCCTCCCTCCTCTACAGAGCAGCTGCTGCTGCTGCTGCCTGAAGCCCACCGCTTAGTGCAGCAGCTGCAGGTGTCTGCGCAGGTACTGCAGCGGCAGCAGCAGCAGCTGCTGCAGCACCAAACAAATGCAGGACAAAGGGGTTTACCTGCTGCTGCAGCTGCTGCAGCTGCTGCTTCGCGTCGCCCTGCAACGTACCGACCTCGAGCTGTGGCAGCAGCTGCTGCAGCAGCAGGAGCTGCTGCTGCTGCAGCGGAGCAGCAGCTGGATGCGTTTGCTGCTGCGATGGGGGCATGGATTGAGAGAAACTGGCATAGAGCTGCTGCACCAGTGCAGCAGCAGCTGCTGCAGCTTGTTGAGTCCTTAGGGCTGCAGCAGTTGCTGCTGCATGCAGTAGAACGCCCACCCGGACACAAGCAGCAGCAGCAGAAGCAGCAGCAGCAGCAGCATGCGAGGCAGCAGCTGCTGCTGCTGCTGCGGTGGAAACGGCGGCTGGGACTGCACCGGGCTGCTGCGCTGTTTGCTGCAGTTGGATCTCAGCTGCTGCTGCTGCCTCCTGAGGAGCAAGCAGCAGCAGCAGCAGATTTGCTGCTGGCACTGCAGCGCCTGCAGCAAGACGAACGTGAGGCTGCTGCTGCTGCTGCGCTGCGGGCTGCTGGCATCGGGCACAGCGGAAGCAGCAGCACCAGCAGCAAAAGCAACAGCAGCAAAAGAAGCAGCAGCAAAAGCAGCAGCAGCAAAGGCAGCAGCAGCAGCGACAACCTTGTAGAGACGCAATCCTCGGCGCTGCTGCTGCAGTCTCTGCTGCGGGTCCTCGGTGCTTCGGGGCAGCAGCAGCAGCAGCCGCAGCAGCAGGAACAGCAGCAGCAGGAACAGCAGCAGCAGCAGCAGCAGCAGGAACAGCAGCAGCCGCTTTGGAGGTTGCTGGACTTGAGGACAGCGACTCGCGCTGCAGTTGCTGCACAGCAACTGCTGCAGCAGCAGCAGCAGCAAATATCAAATGAATCGGCAGCAGAGCTGCTGCAGCCTGCAACTTCTGACTTGCTGCAGCGGCTGAGAGCTGCTGACCTTGCTGCTGAGGCGCCCGCTGCTGCTGCTGCTGCTGCTGCTGCTGCAGCAGCAAGCAGCACTGCATGCAAAGGCCCAAGCGGGGCGTCTCCTGCAGCTCTGAGTGCTGCTGCTGCTGCGCTGCTGCGGCTGCGGCCTTTGATGCCTGAGGAGGGGGCAGCAGCAGCAACAGCAGCAGCGCAGCAAGTGCTGCTGAGGCTTTGCAGCAACATGGCAGTGAAGCAGCAGCAGCACGGGCAGCAGCAGGCGACCTCCCTCGCAGTTTCAGCAGTGGCGCTGCTGCGTGAGTTGCCGCTGCTGCTGCAGCGGAGAACTGCTGCAGCTGCTGCTGCAGCAGCAACTCCTGCTGCAGCTCCAGCGTCCACTTTGCCGCTGCTGTCTCCTGACAGCAGCAGCATATTTGCTGCTGCAGCAAAGCTGCTGAGGGACTGCAGGCTTTATATTCATCTGCTGCCGTGGGGGCAGTTGCTGCCTCTTGCTCATGCTGCTGCTACAATGGGGCTGCATGCAGCAGCAGCAGTTGCTGCTGCCCCTGCAGCAACAGCAGCAGCAAATGCACGCGAGGCACTGGAGGCGGCGGCAGCGCTGCTGCAGGGCTGCTGCAGCTTGGGCAGCATGCCTGCTGCTGCTGCTGCTGCTGGTGCTGCTACATTGTCTGCTGCAACGCTTGTGGGGAAGCTCTTAGCTGCTGTTGAGAAGCTGCGGCCAGTAGCAGCAGCAGCAGCAGCAGCAGCAGCAGCAGCAGCAGGACTAGATACGGTGCTAGGTGACATTGATGCAGCACGCAGCCACTTGTCTGCTGCAGCACAGGAGTTGGCGCTTAGCCCTACTGGAGTGGAAGCAGCAGCAGCTGCAGCAGCAGCAGCAGCAGCGGAAGCGGCAGCAGAAGATGAAGGCGTTGTGGGCATCGGATCGGTGGCCCCTGCTGCTGCTGCTGCTGCTGTTGCTTCTACGGGATCGGGACAGCTGTGGGAGACAGCAACGCATGCGCTGCAGCAGCAGGCTGCAGCAGCAGCAGCAGCAGATCCGCTAGAGTGGTTCGGTGCTGTTGCTGCTGCTAACAGCACTGGCTTGCTGCAGAGGCGCCTGGAAGCAGCAGGTAGAGATGCGAGAGGGCCAGCAGCAGCACGAGCAGCAGCAGCAGCAGCACAGGCGGAGAAACCTGCTGCTGCTGCTGCTGCTGCTGCTGCTGCAGTATGGCCTAGGCTGCTGCGCGCTGTGAGAATCTGGGAGGCCCCACAGGCACCGCGGCTTGCTGCTGCTCTTACGCTCATAAACAGCAGCAGCCATGCTGCTGCTGCTG
>HG711310.1:48493-54538 GCA_000499725.1 Eimeria brunetti
TACAATGCCTGCTGATGCTGTGTAGCATGCACAGGCTGCTGCTGCAGCAACTGCTACTGCAGCAGCTGCTACCGCATTAACTGCAGGAACTGCTGCTGCAGCAACTGCTGCAACAGGAACTGTTGCTGCAGCAACTGCTGCTGCAGCAACTGTTGCTGCAGCAACTGCTGCTGCAGCAACTGCTGTTGGAGCCACTGCTGCTGCAGCAACTGCTACTGCAGCAACTGCTACTGCAGCAACTGCTACTGCAGCTACTGCCACTGTAACAATTGCTACTGCAGCAACTGCTGCTGCAGCAACTGCTACTGCAGCAACTGCTGCTGCAGCGTTTTTCGTTGCAGCAACTACTGCAGCAGCAAACCAACAATGTTTCTAGTATATGCAGGCTACTCGTTGCTTGAGCAGCAAGAGCAGCAGCTGCAGCAACCGCACAGTAACAGCAGCAGCAGCAGCAGCAGTTGCTGCTGCACGGGTGCTGATACCTTAAGAGATACGTGACAACTAAGCAACAGCATGCATGGCTAGCAGCAGCAGCAGCAGCAGCAGTAGCTGCTGCTGTTTGTGCTGCTGCTGATTATCTATACAGAGGCGTTTAAGTATGCTGCGCAGCAGCATCTGCTGCTGCAGCAACTCCCGGCAGCGGTTGCTGCTGCTGCTGCTTCCATGCCTTCATTTCCTGGTCTTGTTGCAGCAGCTGCTGCTGCAGTTGCTGCAGCTGCTGCTGCATTTCTTCGGTCATATTTTTCCTGAGGGTTTGCTGCAGTTCTGTCGCCTGCTGCAGATACAGCTCGCGCTGCTGCTGCTGCAGCTGCTGCTGCTGCTGCCGCTGCTGCCGAGTCCCAGCATTTCCTTCTCTTTCTGTCCTTATCGTCAGCAGCTGCCGCAGCAAACGACGCGCATGCAGCAGCTGCTGCTTCCCAGCAAGGCCCCCTCGCCGCAGCAGCCGCAGCTGCAGCACAGACTGGCGTGCCTGCAGCACCTCCTGCAGCAGCAGCAGCAACAGCAGCAGCAACAGCAGCAGCAGCAACAGCAGCAGCAGCGGAGATGATAGTTGGACCGAGTAGTAAGGATCGAAGCTACGCTGGGCTCTAGTAAAGAAGCAGCAGCAGCAATACACGCAGCAGCAGCAGCAGCAATACACGTAGCAGCAGTAACACAGCAGCAGCAGCGGCAGCAACACAGGAACTGCAACAGCAGCAACACACACACTGCAGCAGCAAACAAACGAACACAAGCAGCAGCAACACAGAAGAAGCAGCACCCGCGCAGACAGCAATAGCAGAAACAGCAGCAGCACCAGCAGCAACACAGCAACAGCAGCAGCAGCAGCAGCAGCAGCAGCAGCAGCAGCAAAGCGGGGGGTGCCTACCCTTTCTATCTCGGGAATGGAAAGGGCACGGATTGCCTTAGCCTTATAAAAGCGCATGCAAAGCCCAGCAGCTCCCCTCCCCTGCTGCTGCTGCTGCTGCTGCTGCAGTTGCTGCTGCTGCTGCTGTGATACTATACGGTAAGTCCTTCCTGCTGCTGATCCTGCCGCTGCATCCAGGCTGCGGAAAGGAGAGAAGAAAAAAGAAGCAGCAGCAGCAGCAGGTGCTGCTGCTGCTGCAGCTGCTGCTTTAGCAGGGGGCCAGGCTGAGATCCAGCATGCACAGGGCTGCAGCAAGAGCTGCAGCAGCAGCAGCAACAGCAGCAGCAGCAGCAGCAGCACGCGGGCCCCGCAGCAGCCTGCCATGCGTGCCTGTGTCTTTACTGCATCACTTGCTGCTATGCTGCCTGCTGCTTCTCCCTCAACTTGCTGCTGTTGCTTCTGCTGCTGCTGCTGCTGCCGCTGCTGCTGCTGCTGCTCTTGCTGCTGATGCTGCTGCAGCTGCTGCGGCTGATACACGTGGGCCGAGCTTCCTCAAAGCCCAGCGTGAGGAAGCTGCTGCTACTGCTGCTGTTGCTGCTGCAACAGAATCGACTGATAAAGAATGATGAGGATCTGCTGCAGTTTCTGCTGCTGCTGCATGCATGCAGCCGCCGCCGACAGTCGGCAGTGCCAAATGCATGCATGCAGCAGCAGCAGCAGCAGCAGGGGGCTGCTGCAGCGTTGTAAGCCCTTCATGTGTCTTGTATTCAATTTCCCTCTTGTATTTTTTCTGTCTAAAATACAGGAGGGAAGGCGCTGCAGCAGCAGCAAGAGCAGCAGCAACAGCAGCAGCAGCTGCAGCAGCGGCTGCAGGATAACAATCGGAGTTTGCTGTATCGACTGCTCGAGACCAAAATCCTCAGCAGCAGCAGCAGCAGCAGCAAGAGCAACAACTGCAACAGCAGCAGCAACAGCAGCAACAGCAGCAACTGCAGCAACAGCAACAGCAGCGGCAGCAGCAGGAGCAGCAGTAAAGCCATGGGAATACCGAAAGTTCTTCTGGCTCTTCTGCTAGAAACATAATATCAGGATCCTGCTGCTGCTGCCGCTGCTCTTGAGTCCTGCTGCTGCTGCTGCTGCTGCTGCTGCTGCTGCAGATGATACCTCTGGCTGCTGCTCCGCGCCCGCCCAGGGGGCTGCAGCAGCCCCTCAGAGTGGGGCTTGGCATGCGCTTGCAGCAGCAGCAGCAACAGCAGCAAAAGCAGCAGCAGCAGCAGCAACACCAGCTGCGAGAGCAGCAGCAGCAGTATCAGCTGCTGCTGCTGCAGCAGCAGCAGCCCCGCTTCATCGGGCGCAGCCTGCCCGCACATAAATGTTGTGAGCGCCTGTACTCTGCAGCAGCAGCAGCTGCTGCTGCTGCTGCTGCTGCTGCTGGTCCTTTGCGTGTTCCTCACCATTTGGTGGAAGGGAAGGGGCCTGGCGTTGCTGCTGCTGCTGCTGCGGTGCTGCAGCCGCTGCTGCCAGTTGCTGCCAGCAGCAGCAGCAGCAGCGGCTTCGACATGCCAGCTGCTGCAGTGTCTCAGCGCATTCAGGCTTCTGCTGCTGCTGCAGAGCTGCTGCTGCCGTCCTGCAGCAGCAGCAGCAACAGCAGCGGGACGGAAGAGCTGTGGCAGTGGTACGGCAGCTTGCTGCTAGGACCCAGTGCTAGCAGCAGCAGCAGCAGCAGCAGCAGCAGCAGCAAGGGGTTTCTTGCCCACGCCGATGCAGCAGCAGTGCTTGCTGTTGCTGAATGCTTCGCAGCAAAAGGGTACAATAGCCTTAAGGCATGGCGCTGCATATTTGCTGCTGCTGAAGCCTGCATGCAGCAGCATCAGCAGCAGCAGCAGCAGCAGCAGGATGGCAGCAGCGCCAAAGCTGCTGCTGCTGCTGCTGCTTCGTGCAGGCAGCAAATCGAAGCCCTCGCGGAAGAGCAGGTCCCAGCAGCAGCAGGTGCTGCTGGAGCTGCAGCAGCAAGAAGCAGCAGCAACAGCAGCAGCAGCAGCAGCAGCAGCAGCAGCAGCACGAAGGATGTGCTGCAGCAGGTGACAGTGGAGGGGGTCCGCGTGCTGCAGCTGCTGCGTGCTGCTGCTGCTGTCGGTGGAGACTGGCTGTGGGGCCGTGAGCTGCTGCAGCAGCTGCTGCAGCAAACTGCCCACTTTGTTGAATTCTCTTCAGGCGCAGAGTGAGCAGCAGCAACAGCAGCAGCAACAGCAGCAGCAGCAGCAGCAGCAGCAGCAGCAGCAACCGCAGCAGCAGAAGCAGCGGGAGCAGCAGATTTCCAATGAGGTGGATTTTTGCTCGTGTTTGCTGCTGTTGCTGCTGTTGCTGTTGCTGCTGTTGCTGCTGTTGCTGCAGGTTGCTGTCGCTTGCAGCAGCAGCAGGAGTACCCGGTGTGGGTAAGGAGGTGGGGCGCTTCTGCTGCGCCTTCGATCAGCATTTGCTGCTGCATGCACAGCCGCAGCAGCTGCTGCTGCTGCTGAGGTGTATAGACAGCTCATCTGACATTGAGGAAGAAATACTGCAGCACATGATGAGGTAGCGCAGCACCGCTGCTGCTGCTGCTGCTGCTGCTGCTTCTGCTGCTGCAGCATCTCCCGTTGGTATTGGTTCAGCCGCTGCTGTGCTTGCTGCTGCTGTTGCTGCTGCTGCTGCTGCTGCTGTTCGTGCAAGGGCATTTCTCTGTTGTTGCCTTTTCGGTTTGTGTTATTCGTATTGCTGCTGGTGAGGGTCTCACCGATCTGTGCTGCTGCTGCTGCTGCTGCTGCTGCTGTTGCTGCCGCTGCTGCTGCTGCTGCTGCTGCGCTGCAGGCGGCTGCACTGTTTTGCTGCACTGGGTTTGCTGTCTGCTGCTGAGGAGACAGAGGCCCTTCGGGTGTATGCGCAGCTCGGGCTCAGACACACAACCTTCTGCCGCCACATGCTGCTGCGGCTGCAGCAGCAGCAGCAGCAGCAGCAGCAGCAGCAGCAGCAGCAGCAGGGCCTGACGAAGGCAGATGCGCTGCTGCAGAAGCGCCTGCAGCAGCGGATCTTGCTGCTGCACTTCCTGCAGCAGCTGCAGCTGCAGCATCGCCAGACCTTAGCAGCAAAACCCGAGCTGATGAAGCAGCTGCTGCATGTGCATCGCTCGCTGCTGCTGCGGCCCTGTGGACCGCAGCAGCAGCAACAGCAGCAACAGCAGCAGCAGCAGCAGCAGCAGCAGCAGCAGCGGCGGCAGCTAAGCACAGTTGAAGACTTCCTAACGGAAGCCACCCGCCTGGCGGAGACAGTCTCCTCGCAGCAGCGGCAGCAGATTCTCTCGCTGCACGCTGCTTCCTGCAGCAGCAGCAACAGCAGCAGCAGCAGCAGCAGCAGCAGCAGGGGAGCGGGACTGCAGCGGGAGCTGTACAGACACCGCAGCTATTCTATGGGCTTTGGAGTCAGTAGAGACAGCGAGGGCCCAGGCTGCTGCAGCAAGGTGCTGCCATTTGTCTCTCTTCCTGCCTATAGGGCCCTTCAGACAACAGGGTTTGCTGCTGCTGCTGCTGCTGCTGCTGCAGCTGCTGCTGCTCCTGCTGCACAGGACCCAGCAGCAACTGCTGCTGCCGTCGCAGCAGCTGCAGCAGCAGGAGAGTCCTTCGAAAGGCAGCAGCAGCAACAGAATGGACCACCCGAGGCAGCAGAACTGACCACTGGACAAGCTGCAATGGTCTTAGATGCTTTGCTGCAGGTACCCTGCTGCTGCTGCTGCTGCTGCTGCTGCTGCTGCTGCTGCTGCTGCTGCTGCTGCTGTTTTGCCGCTGCAGCTGTGCTCGTGCTGTCGATCTGTTGCTGCTGCCACTCTGCTGCTGCTGCTGCTGCTGCTGCGCCTCTCGCTGTTTCACGTCCAGTTGTGCTGCTGCTGCTGCTTCTGCTGCTGCTGCTGCTGCTGCTGTTTGGCCGTTCAGCTCAAGCTCCACCACGCCTGGCCCGAAGTACCTGCTGCTGCTGCGCTGCTGCTGCAGCAGCTGAGCAGCAGCAAGGAAGCAATAGATTTATTAGACCCCCGACAGGTGATGCCTTAGGGGGGTTGTAGCTGTCTGTCTCCTTTTGGGGCAGGTGTCTCCTTTCTGTCTCCTTTTTGTCTCCTTTTCTGTCTCCTTTCTCTGTCTCCTTCTTCTCGGTGCCTGTCTCCACTCTATTCTATATCCTTTTATTATTTCTGTCTCCTTTTCTGTTTTTTGCCTCTGTCTTTGTTTTTATTTATTTTTGTCTCCTTCTGTCTCCTTTTTTGTATTGGCAGGTTGTAGCTGTCTCCGTTATCTGTGGGGTGCTGAGGAGACAGCTGACAGTCCCCCCTGGCCTTCTAGAGAAACTCACAACCAGGTGATACTTCTTTAGGGTTTAGGGTTTAGGGTTTAGGGTTTGGGGTTTAGGGTTTAGGGTGGAGTTGTCTCCTTCTCCTTCCTGCTGTCTCCTTCTGCCTCCTCCTTTCTCCTGTCTCCTCCTCTCTCTGTCCGTCTCTCTCCTTTTGTCTCCTTCTGTCTCCTTCTGTCTCCTTTTGTCTCCTTCTGTCTCCTTCTGTCTCCTTCTGTATCCCTCTGTCTCCTTCTGTCTCCTTTTGTCTCCTTTCGTCTCCTTTCTGTCTCCTTTTTCTCTCCTTTTGTCTCCGTTTGTCTCCTTTTGTCTCCTTTCTGTCTCCT
>HG711319.1:5165-18416 GCA_000499725.1 Eimeria brunetti
TATTGTAATAATAAAATACTAATTAATAATAAGTAAGTAGTAATAATTTAAAATACATTTCGCATGCATTGCACAGAAGGGAAAAGACAAATGCATGCGTCTGCAGTGGGCGTACGAATATATATTACAAGATATATTATATATTACATATTATATATTCTATATACTATATAATGTATAATATATAATCTATATAATATATAATATATAATTATATATAAGTACTATACATTATATATTGTATAGTACATATTATATGTTCTATATACTACATACTATATAATATATACTATATAATATATATTTATATATAATAAGTAGTATACATTTTATATTTTATATTACATATTATATTTTCTATATACTATATACTATATAATATATATTTATATATAATAAGTAGTATACATTTTATATTATATATTACATATTATATATTCTATATACTATATACTATATAATATATATTTATATATAATAAGTACTATATATTACATATTATATATTACAGATTATACTCTCTATATACTATATACTATATAATATATATTACATATGTACTACATATTATATATTATATATTACATATTATATATTCTATATACTATATACTATATAATATATATTACATATGTACTACATATTATATATTGTATATTACATATTATATATTCTCTATACTATCTACAATATAATGTATATTTTATATGTATATATAATATGTAGTATATATTATATATTATATACTACATATTATATATTCTATCTACTATATACTATATAATATATATTATACAATAATATGTAGTATATATTACATATGGATCTGTCTCTGTCTCAGTACTGAATATGTTTTATTGAATATATTATGCATGCGGTGGTTTAACTGCAGCACGGTGCTCTGTATGCTAGGGTTTAGGGTTTAGGGTTCAAGGGTTTAGGGTTTAGGGTTTAAGGGCTTAGAGCTTTAGATACGTCAGTTTGTTTTAGTTGATAGAAAACAGAAAGCAAAATAAAGCTGCTATTTGCTGCTGAAGATAGCAGGGAATTGGATATTAAATAAATAGGCAGAAAAGAGAAAAAGAAAGAAAAAGAAAAGAAAATAAATAAGACAAAAGAAAGGAGCAGCAAAAACTGATTTACTTCTATTTTTTTTTCTTTTTCATTTGAACAAATGGGACAAAAGCAGGAAGCAGCTGTAACCACATTTACTTCTATTACATTCCAATTTATTTCCCTTTCTTTTTCTTTTTATTTTATTTGAACTAATATCCCTTCGTAAATAAAAAACATCAACCCACTCTGTAAACAAGCTCGCTGCGTGTGCACCCAGTACCCGCCAAAGAGAGAAAAAAAACCCTCTTCTCGCACCATACGCTGAAAATAAAAAGGTAAAAAGACAGAAAGATAAAATAATATATAAATATATATTATATACGCGATAAATCAAGCCATAAAATAATATATATATATGTACATGTATATATATTTATATATATATATATATATATCTATATATATATATATATATATATATATATATATATATATATATATATACATATATATATATATATATATATATATATATATATATATATATATATATATATATATATATATATATATAGATAGATATATTATATAAACGACAAATCAAATCAAACAGACGGAAACGTAAAATAATGCGTCTAACCAACACCTCACCAATTCAAAAAAGCCAATAGTGAAGCAGCAGCAGCTAAACCATAATAAACCCTACAAACCCTAAACCCTAAACCCTAATCATCAGCATACACCCTAGTGGTGCCTCAGGTAAGGCGAGGGAGACTGCTGCCGCTCATAGCCGACTACAAAAACATTCTTCTCCCCTTCCTCTCCATCCGAAGCAGCAGCAGCAGCAACAGCAGCAGCAGCAGCAGCAGCAGCAGCAGCAGCATTTCGTGAGGCTGTGGGCTTTGGGGTCTAAAAGAGTTGGGTGACCTCACCATGCCAACTTGCAGGAAGTTCAAGTTGACGTAAGGAGAATTGTAAACCTGCTGGCGGCTCCGTAAAACCTGCATGCATGCAGCAAACATGCAGAGAAAACCAACCTCTCCCTTCCGCCTTCCCCCAAATGCTCAAGGAAACGAATCAGTTCAATTAACAAACATAAAAGAGTTCACAAAATGCCAACGTGGACAAAAAAAACATTAGCTGAATAAAACTGCTGTAAAAACTGCACTTGCCTGGAGGGGATACGTCAAGCTGAGCGCAGTGAATTTCGAAATGGCACCCCAAACTGCCGGCAGCGCCGCGGAGAAGGAAGAAGAGTTTCGAGATGTGCTGTTGCAAAAAAACAACAGCCCATTATGGAAACATACAACACATACGTCCGAGGTAACGCAACAGTAATCATTATGAGAGAGGGGTGTTAATATTTCATAGCAGAAACCACTTACACAATAATTCGGCTAAGATATACGCGTTCGTTGTTTTCTCTCTCAACCCACTGATCCCGCATTGGTGCCGTTTTAAAATGTCTAGTTGTGGGGGCTACCCAGTAACGATATCAATATACGTCCAAACTCCCATCGGCCGATGTTTGTTTGCTCACTGATTACGCTTGAGACGTTCATAGACAGCAATCTGAATTGCTGCATGCGGCGCTAAAGCTAAAGCGGGGCCAATGCCCTTGTAGCACTCTCTCACGCCACCGCGGGCAGCCGTTAAGACGCAGTTGAAGCTGTTGCGGAACTGAGGCCAACCGCAGGCCTGCACGACACCCAACGCATACACATATCAACCATCCGGGGGATGAGATGCAACAGTAGATGAACACAGAGTGTCCGGCTCAGCCAGAGTACACAACGGGACAAGAATGCAAGAAAATAAAAGAGTGGAGCAGGAATACTATCAAGTTCGACGGCACTGTACACACAAATACGTTCGGGAAGACACAGAAGCAAAATCGAACAGCTCTTGTTAACGGACCAGCAGAAAGCGGATGACACAGGAAAAATATGAATGTGCGCATACAGAGAGAATAAATTATAGAGGATGCGCGACACAGTATTTCACCACATCGGCTACTATCTTTGCAGGAACTCTACACGGGAATATTTAGTGGAAACTGAAGTCCATTTAAGCGGTACAGATTCTGCAGCACGACCCGTTGATAGTTTGTTTAAAGGGCATTTCTACTGGCACCAGCTGTGGGGTCAATGGTATCGTTTCAAGGTGTCTAACGAAAAGGGAAAAGTTGAACATCGTACAACGGAGAGCTCCACTGGGGTCGGACGACGACACACCCGGAGGCCTCACCTTACCTCTGCTTCCTTCGCTTGCATTTCCATCCGCGCCTTCGCCAGCCACAGCGGATGGGTCAGGCAGGTGACGAGAAGACCGGCGAGGAGGCCACTGGCCTGAAGCGAAACGCAGGAGGGGCAGCAGGAAGACGAAACGCAGCGAAGAAGGGTTTGCTCCTAGATTCCAGGGGAAGCGGACCAGATCCTGGTCTGTGCGGGGGGGGAGGCGGGGGTTGAAGTATATTCGTCGGCTCCACTGCTTCTAAACGGTATCTTTGAGGGCTAAAAAACAAAAGTGAAATGTCTATGTGAAGAGTGAGCAGCCGCTACACGCTGAACGCTGAGGTGTACGCACACCACATCGTCCACAGATGTCCGCTTCGTCACTTCATTTGTTTTGCTCGACGCTCCGCACAGGGCTTCGCGCCAAACAGGAAAGCTGGCACTAAGTCGATCGAAACTGCAGGAAATCACGGACAAAACCATATATTAGCTATTCATTTCTCCAAATATGAACATTTGGGCAAAATGTACAAGAAACAGGAATTCAATATCCAGTTCTCCCTCAAAGTAGAAACCTACCAACCCATCTTAACGATTCGATGCAGAGAAAATATCCAGTGCGAGCGCGGAAAACGGCAGAGTAATAATGCTGAAATAATTCGGAAATAGGGGAACTAGGCAACTAAATAAATAAATATCCATAGACATAACACCATCTGCGAGTGGCAGCTTTCTCTGCAACTTCCCTCCAGCGTACGGGGAAAGCCAGATATTAGAGAGAAACAATTATGAGAAATGAAAACGTACACGTATCTGAAGCATGTCCATGAGGTCGAAGACGCTGCAGCTGTCAACCCCACTCCTTTCCAGAGGCCCTTTACCCCCTCTTGTGAATAGATTCGAATGATTGCCGATCGAGTTGAACCGTAGAGAGGAATGGCGCCACCAGTGATTGCAGCGACTGCAGGAAAGACAAATGCAAAAAAAACAGATGCATTATTACAAACAAATCCATGTGTCTATTCACGCACTCCAGTAAAACAATAAACACACATGCAACATGCAGGCCTGCTGCCAAATAACATCAGAAGTTGCAAAATTGACATAATAATATCAATGATCCGCAAGCAGGCGCTTTGGCCGCCGTTTTCCTTATCAGTTCCCATGTACTTGATCATCTTTTCTACCAAACTAGTTTTTGTGTTTGTGCCTGTCCTTTCTGCATTACCTTGCATGCGAGTCTTGATGAGGTCGAAAGGATGCAGGGCGCAGCAAGTCAGAAGCGCAGCTGCCCCAGATGCCCCGGCAGCCAATTTCGGCCGATCTCCCCAACTGAAAGTTGAGGGAATAAGGAAAGGCGGCCCTGTAGTGTATATGGGTCCCACCTGTTCACGTTCTGGCTGTGGAGTGTCGGACGCATCATTTCTCCGAACTGTCTGCATGCAGGCGCTAATATCGAGTTCCCCTGAGTCCCCTGTGCTCTGCACAAGGCGCTGAAGCATTTCTGTCTTGGTGTTTTCAGAGCCTGTTGCTGCAGCAGACATTCCTAGGGCCCCGGAGAGCGGTTACTCATGATGGGGTTCGAACGCGGTGAAGATCTGCGCGGGAAGTGAAAAGTCATCCAGCCTTCTTCCGTGCTGCATGCAGCTTACTGGCCTAACGTATGATGCAGTCTATTGCTTCTCCAAGCCGAAATTTCCAAGTGGCGAGGGCCCAGCAACTCCATTGGTTCTGAACACTGGAAGCCCTACGGATTCGAGGTAAGAAAGGCACACAACGCACCCACACCGCGGGGAAGATTGGAGACAAATGATATAGTCTATTGCGGAATATTATACATTTCCAAAAAAACTAGATAAATACCTCGGAATCCATACACCTCGCTGCGGGCTTCCATCCAAGGAGGGCCCAACGGGCTCAGGCGGCGGGGCCCCCCCACGAGGTAGCGCTGGCGCGAGTTGGTGGTTATGGGGGTAAGAAAAGAAGACGTGTTGTTTCAGGAGCACGAATCCAACGCTTCAATAGCATTTTAATGATATATTTTCAGTCTCTTTCGATGATTCTTCGTATCTCCAGCAGCAGCGCCTCTGCTGCCGCCTCCAGCGCTCGGCCGCGTGTCTGGTGTCTGCCTCGTCAGTTTCCTTCGCCGCTGCAAAATTTGGCTATACATCCCCATTATAGAGCCCAGCCGCCTAATGAAATACTGATAAAGGCGCCTGCGGGTCTAAGGAGGTTATAACTGGGGGGCCCCCTTCACCCGCGCTGGGGGCCCCCCAGCGGGCTTACGGGCATATAGCGTTCCCAGCCCGCCTCTATTTGAACTTCCATTCGTTAATTAAGAAGGCGGGGGCCACCCGGGGGCCCTGCCAGTGCCTCCCTCTCGCTATAAGCTAAATGCCTAAGAACCTTCCTTTCCATGTATTTACAAGGAAGGATATTGGCGAGAAAAAACGAAAAAATAGAGCGGGGGTCTGACATTTCATCGCCTTATGGGCCAGCTGGCCTCTTTAGACTTCTGCCCCGACTTGCACAGTGCTGTTCGATTGTACATCGTTCTGATTTTACTATTATATACAAAAGTATTCCTACAAAATACACAGATTACTAATAACTAAATTAATACAATAATAACCTTAACAACAATAACAGTGTAATAACAATGGCAATACGCATCACCGGCGACTAAAGAGTGTATAATAAAGGGAATAAAGAAAAGTTGAAAGCGATTTCTTGTAAGCACCAAAAATAGACAAAGAAGGAAAATGAATTTCTAGAAAAGGGCCTCAGGCCCGGCCAGCACACACACGCGAGCCACAAGTGCAGCAGAGGCGTACAGGCACCCCATAAAACGATTCATATAAAACTGCTGCTGCTGTTGCAGCAGCACTAGGGGCACAGAACAAGACAGCAGAGATGGCGAGAAGGGGCTTCTAAGGTGAAGAAGACAAAACCTGTGTACTGCCGCATAATCTCTGCTACCAGGCATTCGATGCAGAGACACACGCCGCACAATCAACGCCCCGTAGAGAGCTGCCGCAGCAGCGGCTGCAGCAGCAACAGCGGCTGCAGCAGCTGCCGCTGCTGCAGCGACTGCATCTGCTGCCGCTGCTGCAGCGGCTGCAGCAGCAGCGTCTGCCTCAGCAACGGTTACGGCGTCCGCTGCAGTGGCTGGCTGCAGCGGGCACACCTGCTGCACTCTGCTGCGGAGGGTGTTGCTGCTGCTGCAGCTGCTGTTGCAGCAAAAGCCGCTACTGCCGAGGCCCATGCATCGCAACTCCATTGCACAGCCACCACGAATCCTTTTGTTTTCCTTCTAGCCTAGGATATACTAGACTAGACCTTTGCTTGTGTGTGGGTTGGGCCCACTGCTAGAACCCAGCAGAATGATAGCCCCTGCGTATATATAGCCGCAGCAGCGTTAACAGGAGCAGCCGCAGCAGGTGTTGCTGCAGCGCTTCCTGAACGTGCATTTGAACAAAAGGCCTGGAGGGATAGTATTGTATCTTTGTTGAAAATGTATATTATGATCGTTTGGCTGCGCCTTATCGCCCCTCATTCTAGATTCAATCTTTGAAGGACAGACGAAGCCTTTTCTGCTGCAGCAGCAATTAGCGCTGCGCCATCATCTGAGGGATCTTCTTTCTTCAGCAGCACATCCATATCCACTTCTCTGCGTGCTGCTGAGCTCCTAATAGACCCTGTGCTCCGGAGTGGGGGTTGGGGGCTTGTTGCAGCAGGGCCTTGCTGCTGCTGCTGCTGCTGCTGTTGCTGTTTGTCACTCGATGGTCTTCGAGTGGAAGAAGGTCGGCCGTCTTCCTGTGCCTCTAGAGGCTGCGCCTGGTCTGAAGCCGTCACCAGCAACGACGCTGTTTCGAAGGATCTCTTAGCCAGCCGCCTCAACGCTTTCTTAAGGCGCGCAGCTGCCCCAGGAATTTGCTTTAAGAGCCCAGAGTACCTCGTGTGGGCGGGCTGGGTCTTCTGAATATCACTGGCAACGCGCATAAGAATTCTCTCAAAGAGGATTCTGTTCAAGTCGCTGGCGGTAGCCCGCTCTACACCCTGCCTCAGAGACTGCATAGAATCCTTCAGCGAACCTTCCGAGTCCGAAAGCACCTTCAGTGCCCGCTCCACCACCCGTTCTTCTACTTGCTGCAGCAGCACCTCGCAGTGGCGGAACCGTTGCCTCAGGTCTTGCAAAAGGATGCTGTCCATAAGAGCGGCCCCGGTGTCTTCTTTGTAGGGCCTGAGGGATTCGAGGAGACTCTGGCCCCTCGTCATGTGGTACTTAAGCTTTTCGAACACTGCATAGCTGGTTACCTCCTCCTGCAGCAGCCCCTCCGCCTTTCCTGTCCACACCTTCAGCTCTCGAAGGGCCCTACGGGTCGTGGCTTCAGCGTCCTCTTTCCTCACAGGCCCGGGCAGCCATTCATCGCCGCCGCTGGAGAGCGGCAGACTCCCTGTTAGCCAGAAGGTTTCTTGCAGCTGTTCGAAGCTAGCGTCTGAAGATTCTTCCGAGTCATCTTCCCAGCCCGAAGACGCCGCGGACCCTGAGCCCCATATAGTCTCTCGAGGGGCTGCTGTAGCCTCTGCTTTCTGTGACTCGCCAGTACTGTGGAGCCCTAGGAGGTTAGTAAATATCTCAGGCGACGAGCGCCACAGCCGAACCCCCCAGGTTCCCGTCGAGCCTGGCCACGTGGTAGAGGCGTCTGGGATGCGGGCGTAAGATTGCCTAGGGCGAGGGCGCGTATCCTCGACGGAGCGAGAAGAGGCTGTGAGTTTCACTGGGCCTTGCAAGTCGGCAACTAGCTGGCCGGAGGAAGCGGCTGTGGAGGATGACTCCTCTCGGAGGTGTTCTGAGGAAAGGTAGATATCTGCCGAAGGCGACCGCTGCCAAGGCTGCCTTGAAGTTGTCCCTGCGCGCCAAAGGTATAAGGGGCTCTTCCCCTCGATCGTCGTGAAGGCGTCGGGCCCATAGAGCCGCTTCGAAGTCCGGGGGGAACCCCGCGTCGACATAAACCCTCCCGCCTCTAGCGCCTTCGTCATCTGCTCTATCTCTCGAACCACGTCGTCCTCTCGAGGCTGCATGTGTGCCTCCTGCATCTGCATCAGCGTTACCTTCAAGTCTGAGAGGAGAATTCGTGCCTTTTGGGCGATGGGGGCGGCTATCGCTGCAGCCGTTTGTGCAGAATGCCCTAACTGCAAAGAATGCTGGTGCACCCGCTGAAGCTCTCCACGGCAAGAACTGCTTCTTAGCAATATGTCTGTCACTAGCAGCCCTACATGAGTCATTTGTTCCTTCGTTGGCTGGACAGGCTTCCTGCTTTCTTCTCCCAAGACCACCTTTTGCGCCATTAGAGCCTGGGAAGCCGCCGCAGATATGTAGCGGCCTGTAGCAAAGATCTGAGCCCTCATCAGTAGAGACATGACATTCTGATCCGAAGTAAATCGGATCTTATCCAGTTTTGTTTGAATACTGTGCAGTTCTTGCCTTTCCAGCATTAACTCCTTTTCGACCGACATAAGCTGGGATGAAATGCTTACAGCTTCTTCCTCGTCGTCTTCTTCCCCTCCTTCTTCCACTTTCCCTGCTGCTGCTTTCTCCCGCTTGAGGCCTGTTTCCCTCCGCGATAGCTCGGCGACACGATCGCGAAGATATTGAAATCTGGATATCAGCCTTCGCATCGAAGCCTGTGCGTTCGCCACTAAATGCTGCTCCTCCAGTGTTAGGACCTCCGCCTCTGCCCTCGTCAAATCCAACATCTCCAGCTGCTGTCTCACAGTAGGATGGACGCTTTCAAAGAAAGCAATGCCTGTCGCGGGGGCTCGTCCCAGTTCATGCCACCGGGACCCTGCCGTTGAGGCGCCCTCCCCCGCCTGCTGCTCTGAAGGACTTCCGCACGAAAACACATCGTCGTCGTCGGCTAGGCGCCGAGACAAAGACCCCGAAACCCGCGAGGGAGATTCAGCACTGAGGAGTGCGAAGCATCGGAGCAGCAAGAAGGCAACCGCTGATATCGAGGCGATCGCAGCCACGAGGAGAAAACGGCTGCGGGGAGGAGGGCCGGCCGATGGAACCCGCCCGAAATATGGGAAAGAAGCTCTTGCAACATCTTCATACACCCCAAATTCGGATATGCTAGATGGTGAAGGGCTAGCAAAGAAAGGCTGCAGAGCCTCAGCAGGGGGGGCGACTGCGGCAGGCCACGCAGGGGCTATTTCAGCAAGATCTAACGAAAACTGAGGAGGGGCCGTCATCCGCCTCGTGTTTTTGACGGATGGAAACGGCAGAGAGGGAGAAATGTGTAATCATGTGAGGTAAGAGTCCATCTGGGAAGCTGCGGGGAACGGGGGAGAGAAAATCTCTACAGGGCCGCTCCAAGTATGGGATTAGGATGAGAAACCCGCGAACTTGGTCTTTCCAATGCATTTAAATTCAAAAAGATCGCCGAAATCGCTCTTTCCCTAGCCATTCTCGACTCTTCTCAGGCAGAAACATGATGCGGCTTCCTTCGTGTATATATCGAGAGGCGGGGGGCTGTCGTCAGGCTCCGCCGGGCTGGGGGACTCGTCTGTCGTGCACGCCCGTAAATACTTAAATATTCTGTCCAATTCGAGTTGTTTTCTGTTCTTCATCGATTTAATATGCAAGTTCCGTTGAAACTATGGCCGAACGACACACTCACCGCCTTATACTGCCCGCGCCCGCGTGTCTGCTGGTTGGGCGCAACAAGATCCTTGTTTCTAGGCCTATACCGTTTCTTTCGCTCGCGCTGCCTCTTTGGTAGGGAAATTCATATCTGCTTCTGAATATGCACTTCTATGATGATTAATAACGCCAAAGTTCCATGTACTGCATGAGCTTTATGTAGGCATGGGTAATATATCCGCATCTGCACCTTCAAACAAACCCTACAGCGCAAGTGCAGCTCTGCATTCTTGTTCTCGTCAAGTTGAAAGTTTGGTTCAAAGCCGGGCTTGTACTTTCTCAGCTGTGCATCCAGCATATTTTTTTCTTAGATATTTCCCTGATAGTTTGCTCCACTTCAGTTTTCCTTTTGCCCTCGACCTCTAATCGGCGCTGTGGGCTACTCTGCGGGTGGCCTTGAGGGGTTGCCGCAGCCTTTAGCACGGAAACTCCTGAAATAAATACAAGACCTAAACCTTTAGAAAGCTCAAAATTCTCAATATTAGTCTTCTCTTAGCTGCCTTTTCTCTGCCTAGAAGCTGTATTAGCGTGAGCGTGCACAGAAACTATGCAGAGCCCCAACACTGCGAAGCCTGAGGGGTAATAGTAATAGTAACGCCACGTCTTGACTGCGAGACATCCTAATGCGATATACCTCAAAACAGCTTCGAATAAAGCAGAATGAACACTTCATCTTCTTGCATGCAGCAGGGAGAAGCACGGCCTTTGCCATCTCTTTGTAGAAATGGCAGGCAGTTTTCGCTCTCCAAACGAAGCGCGGTGGACACCCCGCAGTCACCATCTTTTTCGCCCTACAGAAATTCAGAAGACGAGAGAAAATCCGTCATGAAACGTTGCAGCCAAATCTGCACGGGTCGAGGGGTTGAAACGAATGCTTATGAAGCTGCAGGTTTTACTAGCTTACGATGCGAGTAAAGGCTATTAAGAATCAATTTCTCCTCTTTTGCAAATTCAAGATTTTGGCTGTCGTACAGAGATAGTTCAATAAATGCCGTGCCTTCGTACAGCTCCATCCGTGCAACTCCGCTGGATTCCACTTGTTGTGACAGAGGCCGCACAGAAACCCAATACTATGCGCATCTTGTCGTACGTTATTCTGCACATATTATCATTATTCGGAGAAAAACAATGTCATTTGCACCGTTTATCCGTTTGTATTCTCAATTATAAGCCTTGGAAACGGTGTATCCTTCGGGTTTCCTCCGTGTTTTCGCCGCTTTCCCCTGAGAGCAAGTCTGCCAATCTTGCAATCGCTGGCAGGCTAACATCATCTGAAGCAAATTCTGAAGAAATTCATAACTATTTAGCAGAATAGCGTTAAATTGAGAAGAAAAACTTGCCTTTTGGACCTATTCAGCTAAGGCGGCCGCTGTTCCGCTGCAATTTGAACTTTTTCAAGTTTCGGCATCTGTGTGCAGCTGCGGCGGCCGCGGGTGTACAGACGTTTAGACAGCATCACCCTTCCGCGCCATTCACATTTCCTATTTTGTCATTTCTTTGATTCTAAGGCCGCGCACGTTTTTTTGGTTTTATTTATTGTTTTATAATAAATAACAACTTGAACGTCTGCTGCCTTCTTGGGGAGAGGAAAGCAGCGCAGAAAGGATTTCCTCGCATCTCCAAGAAAGCGTACACGTTTCAATGAAGAAATTCACGAGTAAGCATAAATAAGAAATCCAATTTCTACCAACAAGAAACCCATGATGCTGCAGCCTACCGAAGTAAAGAGAATTAGCCTTAGGTTTCTTTGTTGAATGAAATTCAACAAGGAAGCCTACGGCGATCCATCTATTCTCCCAGCGCCGTATTTCTTTTATAGCCCCAGTAGAATTTTAGCGTAAGAGGCATTCAATACTGAATGCAGTAAAAAGCCAACTTCATGGTTTAGGGTCCCAAATTGAAAGTACGTGCAGAGGCATCAAATACATGATACATCAGATAGATAGAAAATACGAATAAAGAAGTATTGATATAATGTATTGATAACGCTTCTAAGGCACAGATTCAACCCCTATGATGAACATTTTTGAAGGAGGAATCACTGCTTTCGTGCAATTAAGAATACCTCCACACAAACACACAGTCGAGTGCAGAAAGAACAATGTACCAATATGCAGAACAAATATACAAATATATATGAGTATATACGATATGCATATATAATATATGCATGAATGGGCACTGCTTTACATGTGCTTGAGAGGCGAATATACAAACCACCCATACATATCTGTTCAGGTGCCGAGACGCAGAAGACAGCAAGCCTCGCCTTATAGGCTCCCTATCCCCCAAATTAATTAAAAGATTATACAGGGACAGGAACATTCAAAAAAGAATACCTCCCCCAACTGGCTATTGGGGCACTGCAGCTGCTTCTCTTCACAGGTGTTGCCGAAGAAACGCAGCTAAGGCCATAAGCAGCAGCGGTGACACAGGCCAAGGTCGGTTCTTATACATTCCTTATGAAGGCAGCAGCAGCAGCGGCAACAGCTGCGGCAACAGCAGCAACAGCAGCTGCTGCCGCTGCTGCAGGTGCTGCTGCAGGTGCTGCTACTGCTGCTGTTGCTGCTGCTGCTGCTGCTGGAGCAGCAACAGTGAGATGGCTCGCGTGAGTGGCTAGGTCTCGCTGCAGCAGCAGCCCGTAAGTTTGCCCCTCAGGCGAGGTTAGAGAAGGATAGGTGAGTTGTATATTTTCTGTGATTAAAGGCGGGGAGCGGGGGAAGTTCAAAGGAAATGAAATCCTTTGTCTTGCTGCAGCGTTTGCTGCTGCTGCTGCTGCTGCTGATGCTGGCGGTGGTTAGGCAGCAGCGGGGAGAGGTGGTGCTGCTGCTCGTAGGCTGCCAATGGATAGGTCGAAGCGACAGAGAAATAGATAATAATTCATTAAAAGGAGCAAACAATGAAACACATGCAACATTCAACTCTGCATCTTCTAACGCCTTTGGCTGGGGCCGACTGGGGGGCCCCAGCCCCCGCTGCTGCTGCTGCTGCTGCTGCTGTGGCAGCAGAACTCGCTGGTTGGGCGGTGACGGCGAGGGAAGGAGAAGGGAGGAAGAAGAGAGATGCTGCTGCAGTCATTTCTTCTTTTTAATATCATTTTCTGTCTAGGTGCATGCACAGAAGGGCAGCGAAACCCAGCAACTTGCAGCTCACAACCCGCTGGTCTGCCTCGCAGCCGAACCGACTGCAGCAGCAGCAACAGCAGCAACAGCAGCAACAGCAGCAGCAGCAGCAATGGTCGTCACGAGGCAGGGC
>HG711327.1:0-13695 GCA_000499725.1 Eimeria brunetti
CTCGCACCCTAAGCGAGAATCATACCACTAGACTAAACAGCCGACGACCTGCGCAAGTGACCCTGCACAGTGGGGCCGCCCTACACTGGTGGCCATCACCACAACGTGGCGTGTTTTGGCCACGGTGTCTTGCGGTCTCCTGCATTCTTTCGAACTTAGAAGGTCACTTGCGCTTGCACGCAGACATCCCTTGCTTGCATCTTGTAGGCCCATTACTTGTGTATGGCCTCTGTGGAGTTATTCTTTGTGAAGCGTCTTTTCATCATGATGTCTGTCATCCATGGGTAGTCTGTAGCTCCTGGCCGCAACTGTCTAGTCTTCGGATAGACAGTTACGGCCTCAACCGTACTCTCACGAGTGAGTGTGCGGGAATTTTTCTTTCGCACCATCGCTTGCCTCACAACCCAACATAGGCTCAAACAGATTCATTATTGTGCTGTGCTGGGTAGCGATCCGCATCATACGATAGGCCGCCAAGGAACTAGCACAGGGGGAGGGATTGCGGGCAAAATTCCATGTGCTGACGAACGAGTTTGGCGTCCCGGTTCCCTCTATGGGTTGTTTCAAAACACAAGAATACGCAAAAAGCATCTAGAGGAAAGATATACTGCCCAGGCTGAGTTATAGTCAATTCCGATGACAATTCCATGTGGGCGACCTCTCTATCTCTGCACTGCAGTGTATCTTGGGCCGGCACGCAGCTCATGCCTCCCAGTCCCAAGTTTCTCCTGCTAAGCTTCGGAAGGCTCCAGCTACACGCATAATGCAGCAACAAAACCAAGCCACAGAACACTGTAGTTTTGTTGTTCTCTGTGCAAAAAAATTGTTCGGTGTGGTAGCTTACACGTCCGCAAGGAGCCAACAATGGGCCTGGGGATGGGGAAATGGAGATAACCGGGCATGTGTTGCAACATTACTTTTTGTACGTAGGTGGCAAGACATCCCTATACTTACTTGGAACAAAACTCAATTTTCACGTGCATACGTTTTAGACACTTATTGGCTACATAGTCAATAGATCACAGGCAGAATAGCGTCTGCATGGACTACCAACGGCTGTACAACCCAACGGTCACAGCGAGACTAGCAGGTTAGTAGCGCCTAAACATGCAGTCTACCTACGCAGATCCCCAAGCTTAATCATTAATATTGAATAAATAGGTCTTTTACAATTCATTTATCTTCCCGTGTTCGATTCCATGGAAAAAGGAAACTGTTTGCAATTCTCCGCAGAAGCAAATGCCCAGCGCTGTTGCCTGCAGCCAACATGGCCAACGACCATATTGCTTCCCATCAAATACATAAAGTTTTCAAATTTATACTTTCAGCCTCGTTCTTCAACTGCTTGTTCTCTTTCTTCTCCCCGCGAGCTCAGCGGGCCCCACAACAGCGCTCCTCACTGTAGCACACAATATATGGGACTTGGGGTTTGCCACCACAAAAGGGCTGTCGGCCTGACCTTGCTTGCCCTCCTGTCAAGACTCACAAGCCCTGCTTGCTAGTTTGTATGTTCCCCTCTTCATGCTTTAAATTTCACTCCCACCTTTCCCCTAGTTACCTTTTTGTATTGTCCTCCATGATAGGTCGCCTAATTGTGGTGCTCTGAACCATAGGGATCCAAATCGGCATTGCGGGAGCTCTTTACAACATGCGATGCCTCTATCAGCCACCATGCCTGCCTCCTACATTCCCTCTTTGGCGAGCGTACTTTTGACCTAGCTACAAGATTTCATAGCTGTACGCTGTGACCAACAGACACTGCAACCAGATCTTTTTGCCTTAACGAATGGAACTTTAGAGTAACAATAAAAAAGCAAGTCTATTCAGGATCAGCTTAAAGGTCGACTTCCTCTGCAAGTGTTAGAAAATTTCATATATAAAGCTACTTAGGCGCCTACCCGAGTACCTCAGTATTTTAAGTGCACCCGCGTACCCACTTGGAAGAGCTCTTGCGCAGCTTGCCTGTTGTTTAGTCTAGTGGTGTAATTATCGCTGCGGCTGCTGGTGATCTCGGGTGCAATTCCCTCAACGTCCCCATCCAGTCTCCAAAAGAGTACTAAAGAGTATTACCTCCTTATTTATTTTCTTACTGCTCTACCGGCTCTGCCAATGTTAGCACCAGTCTACAGAGGACGCATGTTGGATCCCTCCAGATGTATCAATAAAAGCTGGGATTGAACATAAGTGGGTAGACCGTGAGTGTGTTTTGGCTGCCGTTTTTGCGGCTGTGTTGGTATGGAGCAAGCTGTTCATCCCCCGCGGAGAGCAAAGCTAGATTGTGTTCACAAACAAACAGCAGACAAAGTACGCAACGACAGCGGTTCACAACAGGGGCACTGAGTTCAATTAACATTTGCTGATGATGCTTCTTTTTGGTTCTCGTGACACCGACTGCATGGCTGCAGCCGCGAAGTGTTACAGGGGCCGTTCGCCCTGCGCCTGGAATAGGAACCGCTGCCCAATTCAGTCACCCAACTCTAATGAAACGACATGATCCTGCTCGGGCTAAAGACAGAACAAACCCCAAATAAAGGTTATGCGCTGTCTAACTGTTCGTTGTGCTGTGCGTGCCCACGCTTGGCGCCGCAGTCGTTGAGTCCGCTGCTGAGCCACGGAAAAAGCTTAGGTGCTTGTGAGAAATTGATTCACACGATCTATCTCCAGAAAACCAACAGGGTTGTCTGTTTCGTGGCCGCCTAGTGTAATATTAGCCTCAGTGACGGGCAGATACCTGCCAGACTTAAAACTTGTAGTAAAGATCTCAGTCATCTCCAGTAGCCCGTCGCAGCGGTGATGCTGCCAGTTCGTGAAAAAGGGATCGAAGGAACTTCCTTGATTCCCCGAAGCACAGATGCATAGCTAAAACTTGCATGTTCAAACTTGCATTCGCTGCCTCTGACTCCGCTGGTTAGTCACGGAGGGCAAGCAGATGTTTGTGAGAAATCGCTTTACACAGGCGAGCGCAAGGCAAAGGGCCCAATAATGACCTGTGACATGCCTGGCTTTCTACCCTGCGTTCAGCATCACGAGCATGAAGTAGAATCACCATTAGGGAATGAAACCATAAGGCATCTTGTAGCCCGGCTGTGGAAAGCTGTTTCTGTACCCTGTGTCCACCGTTTGTTTGTGAACACCGTCTGCCCTTGGTGTCTCTGCCGGATAAACAGTTCTATCGAAACCAACGCGGACAGCAGAAATGGCCAAAACGCATTTAGAGTGCACTCATTTGTGTTCATCATCAGCTTTTGTTGATTAACGTTTGGATATCCAGAAGGCATCTTTTGATACAAGAAAATAAGTATGAAAAGATCGGCAGTTGCAGCAATATGGTATCTGCACGTCAGAGAGTAAATTTACAATTTAATCCACCGCGTCGAACAGCGGACGAACAACAGAGGGCCTTAACTATTAGCCTAATCAATTCTCGTGTCCTTCTTGCCATCGGAGAAACGAAGTCACGGAGACTGAAATGGCCAGTAGGCAGATATATTACACCTCCTCGCCGTATCCTTACTAATTTCATCAACTTCCTTGCCTGCATTGCTGAACACTACCAGGCTTCCTTGAGCCCGGATATGCACAGTGCTGGCTCGAAATTGACTAGGATACGCAGTTGTCACAATTTTTGGCCCCACCACTGTTTCGCATTTTGCTTTGGTGCCAGTATCTAATTGCATTGCTTGTTCCTCTGGCTGAGTTGTTACAGGTCTCCCTTCTCCAGTTCTTTAGCTTTGTACGCGCGCTTGCAATCTCGAATGGCGTAATCTTGTGCTTTGTAGAAGATGTGCCCCCCGCCACACCCGCGTAGGTTGCTGAGTAGCGGATGTACCAATTGCTGTCTGTTTTTGCGTGCTACTATTTCCTTGAGGGTATTCGCATTTGCCGTCCCCTTATCCCTAGGTTCTACATCACCAGGAACTGACACGCGTCAACCTAGCCTATTCTTAAAGCCCCCCTATCTTAAATTTGCATGAATCTGCCATAGTCCGCCCTCTTGTCTTGCTACGGACAAATCTACACTGCAGCGCATGTAAGCGCCTGTAACAGAGACCTCGAACATAGTATGGGACCGCCGCGAGCGGCAATGAACCTGGAGTTGATGTAAGATTTCCCTAAAAGCAAGCAACCTATCTCCCCTGTCTGCACTCGCTTTGGGCGCACCGACCCACGGTGAGGGTTTGCTGGAAAGGAGGCTGCACTACATGAGTGTCAGCGCACCTCGTTGCCAGTAATGGTGCACAGCAGCACGTGCATGCAAAAGCAAGCCTCCTCTGTTGTATGCGTTATTGCCGTAAACAATTGTTGAGCGTTTCCGCTTGTCTGCATGCCGCCTACTAAGGCAAAATGAATGTTCCTTGGCCAGCTTCGGGCAGGCTATGATACAACAACCCGAGGGACGAAGCACTTCAATGCATATGTTGAGGTTATGCCCACACTATGTAGCCTAATGCCGCATCTCACAACGGCAATCAGCTGTTCCTTTCCAAGATAAAAATCAGAATGGTGCAACTTCTACTCAGACTAGTTCCTCTTTCCGGCAACCGCCCCCAGTGCCCTGCAGCAACAGCGCCTTGGGACACACGTGCGTAGTACTGCTAAGCCCCCAATACGGAAAAGTTACATTAAAATTCTCACAGTTTATCTAAGAGTTGAAAGTTATCAAGACAACTAAGAGTGAGCCTTTTATCTGCGCGTGTATTCATGCTGCGCACGCGGGCTCATCCAGCCCCAAACACTGCCATCAGTGCCTTGTTAATGCTGTAAGTGAGCCAGTTGTTGAAAAGTTAGGTAATTGAATTCCCTTCTAGATAAACTTATAATACCACTCCTAATTGGGACTCCTTTGGGGAGTTCCTGGTCCACTGTAGTACACGGCACTACATACAGTGGGACTGAGGCCGCCGCCGAGACAAAGCTGCAAGAGGAGATACGGAATTCAGTCAAAGTAACTATTTGCGAAACTCATCATCATACAAACAGGAGAATGCCGCCGCAGGCGGCGAGTGAGGATGCTCCGGAGAAGGAGAGTCGGAGCCGGTATGCCTGCAGTTGCGCTAGTCGAATTATGTTTTGGTCGCATTCGGGGAAACTTCCGGCTGGTTTGCGTGGCCTGATGTTGCTTTCTGTTGTTGATGTGCATGCGATGCATGGGGCTTGTGCAGGTCCCGCAGCACGGAAGCTAGAGCAGGAAGAGGGGAGGGAGAGAGTGGTGATGGAAGCTCAGATTCCGCAGCCGTTGTTGCGGCCGCAGCAGCAGCTGCTGCGCGTGCTGCTGCAGCACGGAAAGCAGCAGCAGATGATGTGAACTCAACCCTTACCCGGCTTATGCCTGCAGCGAGCAAAGTTAGGACGACCTACGCTCCTGTGGTAACCGGTCAGGAAGCGGCTGCTGCAGCAGCTGCGGCTGCAGACGCTCGCACCAAGCTACAGCAGAGTCTTAATGCAATGTTTCAGCCGCCTCCCCCGTCTTCCCCACCGCCTGCTGCTCAAGGAGGAGCGAGCAACGGCGCTCCGCCGCAACCCGCGGGAGCACCGCTGACCCCCCAACCGCCGGCACCATCGGCCCGTGCGACCGTTCATTCTGAGTCAGATCGCATTGCGCGCCGGTTGTTCATTAACAACATCCCACCGGGTTCGTTCACACATATGTTGCACGATGTGTTGGCTCTTGTTTGTGTTGCAGATTCCTGTTTGTTTACATGCACGTACGTGCATTCAAGTTGTGGTGATAGATGTGAATGCCTCACCTGTATATGCGCTTGTTGAACTTTCAGGCACAACCGAGGCCGACATATGCGGTTTCTTCAACGGCGCATTGCTGGCAGTCAACGCACAGACAGGCTTTACGGACCTGTCTCTTGCGAGTGACAAGCCACAGTTGCTACCAGTGGAAAGGTGTGAAGGCCTCCACGAGAATGCCCGCCACTGTTTCTTAGATTTGCGGTCTCACGAGTGGGTAGTTCTCTGTCTCAAGCTGGACGGTGAGCCTGCTTCCATTCAAAACAGCGCATCGCACTTGTTGGTTGAGGGAGGGGAAATAGAGAAGCGCTGCTGCAGGAAAAACGAAGGCATCCCGCCATCTGCAGCTCTCCGTGTGTTGCAGCTGTGTGTCATATTGGGCGCCTTAGGCATTACTTTCAACAACAATTCTCTTCGGGTGATGCGACCCAAGGAATATGTACTGCCACCCGGTGGCGACCCTGCAAAAACAGTGCACATTCCAGAACTTGAAAGGAACCCAAAGTGAGTTCTTTTCCAGCAAGCTGCGGGGTAGTAGGGCTCCTACGGTATAGTGCTATAATCGCCCTTCGGATTTGCCTTCGCGAATCCTGCAGTGTGTGCTTCTCGCTAGTGCGGTTCATACCGAAGTGTCTGGTCACACGCAGGCCCCAAGAGAATGAAGTGCGCGCTACAGCACCTCCGCGAAATGCAGACTGCAAGTTGTACATCCAGAATTTGCCACAGGAAATGGGAGAGGACCAGGTACGGGGTGCCGCCTTTACACGCTCCTCTTACATGTGTTCAGTGTTCAGGCTCAACTCCACTATCATTCTGTAGCCCTTGCTGCAAGAATGTTTTGTTCCAGCGCACCACTTTTCTGCTTGTAGATTCTTATTTTCCCAACTAGCTACTGGTGTTGAAATGCGCAGGTGCGCGATTTACTCGAACAGTTTGGCAAGCTTCGAGTCCTTAACCTGATTAAGAACAGGCAAACGGGGAAGCACCGTGGCTATGGCTTCTTTGAGTATGAAGACCCGGACGTAACGGATCAGGCCATAGAAGTAAGCGAAAGGGGAAATGTGCAGCTCCGTAGCTTCTGTTGCAGCGCATTCCTTCTGCTCCTTGAATTGTGAGCTTGCATGCTCTGTGTGCGTTGACATTTTGCTCTCAGTCCTTGAACGGGTTCGTGTGTGGCGCCAGCGTGCTTAGTGTCCAGCGATCTAACTTTATGCCTGACTTAATACCGATCAAGCCACACACGACAGATGTCACGTCTCTACCGAGTTCCACTTCATACGCAGTACTTTCGGATCCAGTTGTCGCCATCCAGGTACGTTAAATTACGCATTGTGATTGCTGCCTGAGGCAGTACGAGCTCGATTTGTTGAAGTGTAGCGCAGCTAAGCCTTGCCTCTGGTACTAGCAAATTCAGAACAAGGTGGCACATTATCTCGCAAACATCAGGTAAGGACAAGATAAGAATGTGCTAGAGAGCAACTAAGCGGCCTTCCTATACTGAGCGATGCAGGTCCGGGCCGGGAGAACTATAGGCGAGAAGCCTTCACGCGTTGTTCAACTCCTGAATACAATTTACCCAGAAGATGTGGTGAGTGGCTGTTGCCATAATTTCCTGTTGTTGCGTTGGCCCAGACGTGCTGGTTCTGTTGCATATATTTGGCTGTCGACTGCTGCTTAAGCGCGGCTGTTGGTGTTCAATAGCACGTGCGCTGCGAATGTGCGTTGGAACATGAGTAGATGACGGACTCGAGCCACGAGGCGGCAATCAAAGACATCCGTTCTGAAGCAGAGAAGTATGGGCCTCTAGAGGAGGTCGTCATTCCACGGCCGAATGAGGATTTGTCGTACAAGCCAGGTGTTGGAAAGGTAATACTCAGCAATCGCCCATTCCTCAGTTTCATGCCTGTTTATCCCTGCAGCACCATACTACACGGTGTGAAGGCCTTCCCAAATTTCCGCATATACGAGCCCAGTGGGCGTGTGAGGAATTTTCAGGTGTTCTTGGTTTATGGAGACGTCACGTCTGCCCGGAGAGCACAGTACATGCTGAACGGGCGTCGTTTTGACCAAACGCGTGTAGTGTGTGCGGCGTTCTTTCCGGAACAAAGGTACAAAGAAGGTCACTATACGCTAACATGAACATACAGAAGACATCTCGTCTACTGCATCGTCTGTGAACAACTGCAAAGCCTGTGGGAAACTCGTCTTCATGGGTCGTTTACCATTTTCTGAGGACAATGCAGACCTTACTCTGGAGCGCGTATTTGTCCCCCAGCAGTGCCACTTGAGCGTTTGAAGTAGTCTGGCCACTGCTTCATTCGCATTCTGGAGTGCAGGTTGGCGTGTGGGAAGCGCTGGGCCCTTTGCAATTCGTGAAGCAGAAAGAGCAGCATGACTCCTGTTCACGAGACTGATACAATTGACAGTTAGTCTTGTTGGCACAATTTACTTCATTTTTGCCATTTGGTTCCTTAGTGCGCTGAAATCAATTAGCTCCCTATGGTTGTCTTTTGCGGCTTGGCTGACATTATAGTCAGTGCTTGTCCGCTTATGAGGTCTTGACAGGCAGCTGTACTGGCCATTTACGTTGGAAATTAAAACCCTTGTTTTCAATCCACAATTCTTAGGGCAAATGCATGAATGGGTAGCGCCAGCGGTACTAACGACTGGGAACTAACTTTCCGAGCAGGTGCAGGAGCTGCTTAGAATTCCTGTTTGGGAAAGAATGGCTTCGGAACAGCTGCGATAGCTTTCGTCAGCTGCATTTCGTTTATAACTATTTGGATTTCGTCGTTCTCACTGCAGCTAGCGTCAGCGGGTCGGTTCACTTGTCCGTAAGGTTTCAGCTAAGAGTTAATCCTTCGCAGCCTACTAGCACTAAAATGACCCATATTTGCGATAAAAGCACGCGAATGATTCAGACGCATGCCGCTCACTTCATGTAAACTGCAAAGGGGGGAAACCTCAGGAAGTATTTCCTGGGAGCTTAGCACTTGGAGCTCCCAAGTGTTTGCTGCAATAGGTGATGTGATGATGATGTGATGTTAGTTTGCACTGTAACTTAGGTTGGAAAGCCACAAAGGAGGCGACCCAGTCGGCTGCATTGTTTGGCTCCATTGGTTTCATGCACCTGCATAAATCTCGGCAATGTGCGCCTCATTGCCGCCAGTTCTTGACCATACAGTTTTTAAAGGCTTCTACAGGATTTTTTCTCCCAATATGCTCGGCACAACCGTGAAGCACGGCGTTTGGGCGCATAATCTTTGACGGGCAAGCCTATTCAATATTTCGGGATGCTTATCGGCTTGAGGATACGTGCAGCAATTAGAGGAGTCTATCTATGGAACTATTCAGGTGTCTACGCAGGCTAGGCGTTCCACGCCGCCCCTCTTCCCAGCCCCTGAACCAGTCTCCCCAGGATGCCCTTTTGATTCTATAAAAGGAGGCAATAGAAAACGAGAATGCGCAAAATTGACAGGTATTCGACGTTGGTGCTGTAGCTGCGTTACTGTCAATCACTACTGTCCAGGTCACGAGGACGGCAAGCGCCCACAGGCAAGCAGAGGACACAGCTCGCAAAAACGAAATCCTACGAGCAAGTGACGAGCTTTGTAGCGAAGCTCCTTAGGCTTTACGAAGAACTGTCATGAGCTGCAATAGAACCAAAGTATTTATCAGAATTCGAAAGCCGTTCTCTAGTAGCAGCTATCCCAACCCGCCCCTACGGCCCTCAAGCACACCGGGATAGAAACCTGGGGCTGTTACGAGACACGGCATTCTAAGATGTGTTGCTAATACGTCCCTTAGGCTCATCAGGCTGGGAACCTGGGGCTGGTGCAAGAAGAAGCGGTCCAGTACGTGTTGCAACTCACCTTGACCAAACAACTGCTGCAAGGCAACCTCACGTGCAAGCACAACCAACCAGGAAAACATGCATAACCTTTTGCGACCCCAATACAACCCACCACTTGCCAGTCTATAAATGTCGAAGACTAATACAGGATCTACAGGAGGGGCTTGGCGAGGGTCTTTATTAAGGAAGCAGCTCCCGGTTCTTACGAGCATCGGACCGGAGGGGGCCCCGAGGGCTGACGATACATGAAGCAAGCATTTTTAAAGAAGGCTACCGGAAATAACTACCTTGAATATGCATAATTTAATATATACAAATTGTTTTCCCTTCTACCTACAACTTTGAAGGAGGAGGCATTCGCATGAAGCCCCGTGGGTTTGCCTGCATACCTGAACCTGCAAGCGTGCTGGAAGGGTTCGGGGCAGCAGTCTGTTTCTGCAATGGCCCGAAATCTGTAAGAACGGCTTGAAATTAGTCGGTTTTTTTCTTAGTTTAGGAGCTCGGCGAAAGTGGGGGGAACCCCTCGCTTGATCGCCAGGATGGCTGCCAGGAAAGCGATGGCCGGGCCCGGGATCGAGGAAGAGCGGGGGCTGCCTTTTCTGGAGGGTGCGAAACGTCAAAAGGAATGGCCACCAAAGCATCTCCGTCAAAGGAATGACAAGTTCCGTGACCAAGGAGCTGGCCTTGGTAGTGCTTCCCGCAAGCGCGGCCGCAAGTGGCCACTGTGGATAGCAGCAGTTGGAGTGTTAGGCCTGCTAGCTGCGAATCTGAACTCGGGTGGCGGCGCGGCAAAATCCCTTAAGAAGAAACATGAATGGGAAGGGGTTGGACAGGATGGAGGCTCTCCTTTCGACACGGAGGGTGAGCCGTGGGATTTTGAGGGGGAGAAGAAAGCTGTCGTTCGTTTCGCTCCCTTTATGGCAGGTGACGCTTTGTTCTTCGAAGGAACTGCCCATTTAAAGCCACAGACTGTCCCACTTTCGGTGGAAAAGCCCGATGACTTCGCACTAGACCGGTCGGGGGTTCCCAAGGCGTGGGCCGCCTATGTCCATGTGGAGACCCCGGAAGAAACTGTTGAAGAGGAGGAAGGACCGTCAGAAGGCCCGGTAGACCTAGAATTTTTGTCAGAGTTTGCTATCCCAGGAAGCTCGCCTGAGGGTGGCGAAGCCGCGTCTGCGCGTTTGCAAATTAGCACGGCGGACGCGATGAAGGTAGCACGAGAAATTTCAAATAGGTATTTTGGCGCAGCTCCTGCGGAGGAGAAGCAGCCGCCAGAAGCAGCAGCCAATCGACAATACCGCCGTCTAGTAGGAAGGCTAGGCAGCGGCATAGTGACGGCTGTGACGGAAGCCGGCCGTTTGCCCACCATGAAGTTCGACGCGCGATCGAGGAACCTGCGATCGGAGCTGGCGCTTCTTGAGATAGGCAATGAAGTGGAGAGGTTGAAAGAAAGACAAAGCCAAGCCTTAAAGGAAGTGGAACAGGCTCGGTGCAGCCAGAAGGCTGGAGAGGACGATGCGCAGGCGGAGGCAAGAGTAGAGAAGGCAATTCAGACCTACAAATCCTTGTTGAAATGCGAGAAGCAGTTGATGATGGCGTTGGTGCAGCTGGCATCCCGATGGACAGACGAGACGAACAAAATTCTTACAAATGTTGCTTCCATTGTCACCTCCTCGGCCATGGGAGACATCGACGAAATTTCGAAACTTGAATTTTCCGTATTCAACCTTGCCAAGATGAGCAAGAAAGTGTACAGCATGTCCGACGTGCTGCAAACGGAAGCGCGCAGTAAGAACAAATGCCGTCTTGTGGAAGGCGTGGCAGCGAAACGCATTAAGGATATCGACGCCTTGGCTTCCAGCATTGACAAGTTATCCAGTGAGGAATTTTTGAAACTCGTGGAAAAGCAGAATGAAGGACTTGAGAAAAACAGAGCAGAATTCCGGGCGGTCCTCACAAAGAAGAAACAAGAAGTGTGGCTTGCTGATATTATCTGACCAGGAGGTGGGCTGCTCCCCCTGCCCCCTTCTACTGGCAGTGTAAAGATAGCCGTATGGCGCCAGGGGCCGATACTTCTACAGATTTCTTGCGCCGCTAAGGCTACTAGTTTCTTGGGGCGCATATTTAGTAGGCGGAGAACGGAGAATTTGTACCAAGGGGAAGATTTCAATGCCCGTTACCAGTGCTTTCGCACTGTCGACTGGCCTCATTTTTTTTAAGGTTAATTGCTTCTATATCTACTGCTTTGGTTTGCATTCTGAACCTGCGTAGGGGCTGCCTCTCCTCATTTTGCCGGACAGCTGTCGAAGTCTTACTCTGCTGGATCGGATTCAAGGCTGCGCGCTCAGACGCTGTTCTCTCTTGAAGCTGAGAGGGTTTAAGACATTAGAGCTGGGGCCATCCCTCCCTCTGCATAATGCAGTTCAGGCCCCGGCACGTGGCACAGCTGCCATTGTATCCTGTCGTGCAGCACTACCAGAAGATAGATACTACAGAACAAGGAGTACGCAGCTTCGAGGGCCCCAGCGCCCGACCGAAGCGCGGTGCTTCTTTGGCAATGACATTGGGAGCCATGCGTAGGTACTGTCTTTTCTGGGATGAGGCGGATGGCTCCCAAGGCCGGGCGATACGGTGTATCGTGAGGTGCACACCAGCAAGTTCGGGGGATCTCGCCTCGTATTACTTGCAGCTCCTTGACCGCAAATCAAAGGGTTGGTGGTTTGCGGTGTACGGCCACCGCGCGGCTCTGATTAGCGGCTAGCTTGAACTTGTGCGCATTTTCCCAGTGAAGCTGGCTGACGCTTGGAAAGTTCTGAGCAATCAGCTCCTTTTTTAGAAACAAACAATCCACTATCTCTCAAGTATTTGAATTCCTCTCGTTGTTAGCGTGCTTACATGTACTCACTTTATTTTTTAAAAACCCGTCATGGGATTGTATGCCGTCGTATAGCTGGCGTGTGGTGGGTGCAAACGGGCGTCGTTAAACATTCCGGTATATTCCACTGGAGATTCTTCGGGCTTTGCTTTAATGCCGAAGCCTTGCAGGTGCATTGGAAGACCCCTGTTTCCGTGGGGAGAGAGTTTTCATACCTCTTCTTCTGAACCGTCGTCAAATTTGCAATTCCGAAGAGAGCACGATACTACGGGGGCACCCAGTGGCTGTATCTCCCAGTGCCTTTCTCTAACAATTCAGTGCTACTTTCAGGCAGTCGATGCATAGGGAGAATTCGTATGGATCGCTCCCATTATGATCGAGCATATTTACCGCAGTGCGCCAAATGCCACTTGCAGCCAGAAAGGTAGGATGATATTTGTGGAAAATAATTTACTTGGGAGTTAAGGCGTCAGCTTATCTGCCCATGCGAAGAGTTAATGCTAACCGTACACTAGCAAACTGCAGGAGCATCAAATGGCCAACGGACTCCAATTGTGTGAGGGGTGGAGGAGTCGCATGCCTACCGTTTACCGTTATGCTATAGCAGCGATGAGTTGAAGGAATAGTTCCGCTTAAAGAGAAGGAGGGGCCCCTCTTATTGAGCACTATATTGCTACACAGGTGGACTGCAAACAGGAATAGATGCAACACCAGCACTTAAGCCAGATATTCTTGTTCGTATGCCCACTCTTCTCTAAGGACTTGGTGCCTACGGGAGTAGTAAGGAGCTTGCCAGACTACGGCCCCTCATTTCTCCTGTATCCCTCACTTCAACTTCAACTACACCAGAACCCCCCCTAGGATTTTGCGCGAAGTTGCACAGCAAAGCCGCTCTGGCACTGGCAACAACAAAAAATGCGGTTTAATAAAGAATAAAAAATTAGCCAAAAGGTTTTTGGCCTTCAGTACCCCACGTGCTTTCTTGCACGAACCCACCGGAAACTTTCCACTGCAGTGGTACATTTCCTAGGCGGCAGGCCCCACTGGGTCCTACAGGGTGGTTCTTATTCGTTTGCTTTGCGCCAAACAAATGCGGCTGTACCGATGGGCAGCTCGCTTTTAAAATAATACATTGCACACACAAATTGTGCGAAGGCCAAAGACAAAGTGTATATATATATATATATATATATATATATATATATATATATATATATATATATATATA
>HG711327.1:42224-53091 GCA_000499725.1 Eimeria brunetti
GCCACGGCGCTTAGTGAGGGCGGAAGGCGCTTCTTAGCGCTGAGGTGCATATACACCTCAAGAGAGACAAAATATATTTCAGGTGTATAGGCAGCTCAGGGGAAAAGGAGACAAAATGTGGGGTGTATAGGCACCTCAAGGAAAAGGAGACACTAGCTGAGGTGTATAGACACCTCACCAAAGCCTCGCTAGCTGCAGCAGCTACAACAAGTTGAAGTGGGACTGCAGCGGGAGCAGCAGCATCCTGCTGCTGCTGCTGCTGCGCTGCACTGGGGTGTCTGTACACCTCAGGCAGCCCCAAAGCAACAAGGCTTCAAACGGAGACAGGAGACACCCCAAAATTGGGCGGGAGCTTGCTGCTGCAGCTCCTGTTGCTGCTGCTGCTGCTGCTGCTGCAGCGGCTGCTCTCGCTGCGGCTGCTGCAGCTGCTGTAGCTGCTGCAGCACCTGCTGCGGGTCCTATTGCAGCTGCGGCGCTCGCTGCTGCTGCTGCTGCTGCTGCTGCTCTTGCTGCAGCGGCTACTCTTGCTGCTGCTGCTGCAGCTGCTGCTGCTGCTGCTGCTGTTGCGGGAGTGGCTGCTGCTGATGCTGCTGCTGCGGTGTGTGGGTGCTAATGCAGCTTGATAAACGCCCTGCATCCTTAAGAGCAGCGCTGCTGTCTCCTTAGTGTCTCCTCACTGCAACATTTTGAGCTGAGCCCAGCGTGTGCTGCTGCTGCTGCTGCTGCAGCCGCTGCTGCTGCGACTGCTGCTCTGGCTGCTGCTGCTGCTGTTGCGACTGCTGCTGCGGCTGCTGCTGCTGCTGCTGCTGTTTGTTTGCTGCAGGTTCTGTCGGCGGCCTCAGCTGGCGGCCCCACAGCTGCAGCAGCGCAGCAGGAAGGAGGGAAAGGAAGTGAGCAGCAGCAGCAGCAGCAGCAGCAAAGGGCAGCAGGGGCTCAGAATGAGGGTGCTCGAGGGCGGTAATTGGCGGGGCTATCGAGACACGGGTCCAGAAAGGAAGCCTTTGTGAGATGCAGCAGCAGTTGCTGCAGCTGCTGCTGCTGCTGCTGCTGCTGCTGCTGCAGCAACTCGCCACAAACGAGGTGTATATACACTAGAATTCTGACTGCCTTTGATGCTTTTTAGGCATCTTAGGAGAGGAGACAGCAGAGAAAGCTGCGGCGCCCCACTGAGGTAGAGCATCTCGTGCTGCTGCTGCTGCTGCAGCTGCTGCTGCTGCTGCTGCTGCTGCTGCTGCTGCTGCTGCTGCTGTTGCAGTGTGTGTATGGATGTGTGTGTCTCCCGCCCCCCTCTCGCCTGCACCGGGGCTTATTAGATCTTTTGCTTTAATGTTTATTTGTATATTTCAAAAATAAATACTAAATAAATATAAATTCATTAAAAAAACTGCGGCTGCTGCTGCTGCTGCTGCTGCTTGCTGCAGCCCACCCCCCGCCGCGCACCCGCAGCACCCCGGTGTATAGACAGCTCACAGCAGCAGCAGGCCTTAAGGAGAAACAGCAGCAGCAGCAGCAGCAGCAGCAACAGCAGCAAATTGCATTCTTTTCCTGTATCTATTTGCTGCATTAATGCATGCAGCAGCAGCACAAAAAACGAAAATCTGCTGCTGCAGCGCAGCAAGTGTCTCCTGTCTCCTCGAGCTGAGGAGACACCCCAACCACTGGCCCCACACCCAGGGCCTTTGCTGCTGCTGCATTAAGAAGCAGCAAGAAGCAGCAGCAGATATGCATTTATATTCACATCTAGCTGCTGCTGCAGCAGCAACAGCAGCTGCAGCAGCAGCAGCAGCAGCAGCTAGCTCCCTAGTCAAGGGGGGCCCCCACCCACAGCTGAGGGGACACCCGGGGGGGCCCCCAGGGGGTCGGGGCTAGCTGCTGTTTGCTTGCTGCTGCTGCTGCTGCTGCTGCTGCTGCTGTTGAACCCATGTGTGCTGCTGCTGCTGCTGTTGCTGCTGCTGCTGCTGGCCCTGCCTGTGGGGCGTCGCCGCCGCTGCTGCAGAAAGGGCCTAACCTGCTGCAGCAGCAGCAAAGGCGGGCTCCTGCTGCTGCTGCAGCAGCAGCAGCAACTGCAGCAGCAGCAGCAACTGCAGCAGCAGCTGCTGCTGCTGCTGCAGCAGCAGCTAGCCAGTGAACGTAGGCAGCATTAGATAGCAACCCAGGGAGGAGACACTTAGAGACAAAACTGGAGACAAAAGGAAACAAAAGGAGACAAAAGGAGACAAAAAGAGACAGAGACAAAAGGAGACAAAAAGAGACAGAGACAAAAGGAGACAGAAAGAGACAGAGACAAAAGGAGACAAAAGGAGACAGGAAAGGAGACAAAGGGACAGATTTAGAGACAGAAAAGGAGACAGAGAGACAGATTTAGAGACAGAAAAGGAGACAAAGAGACAGGGAAACAGAAAAGGAAACAGATTTAGAGACAGAAGAGGAGACAGAAAAGGAGACAGATTAGGAGACAGAAAAGGAGACAGATTAGGAGACAGAAAAGGAGACAGAGAGACAGAAAGAGACAAAAAGGAGACAGGGGACATCTGAGAGATGTGGAGACAGAAAAGGAGACAGAAAAAGGAGACAAAAAAAGGAGACAGAAAAAAGGAGACAATGAATGAGGGAAGGAGAAACAGAAAAGGAGACAGAAAAAAGGAGACAGAGAAAAGGAGACACCCTGAAGCGGCGAAGGAGACAAAAAGGAGACACCTGTCTCCAAGGGCCTTAATAAAATATGAGCCTTAAGAAATGAAACTATTAATTTTTTGTATATTTATGTATAAATGTATAAATATACTACTTGTGTATATTTATATATTTAGATTTATTTATAAATATTACATTTATATATATTCCGCACTTACCCGTATTATAGTTAATTAGAGTTATTTATTCATCTGTTATTATACTTAGATTGTATTTCTTCATAATATTTGGTATATATGTATTTGTTTATATTCTATTTCTGTATAATTTCCTAAACCGTAATATTATATTATGCTACTTCAATTATAATTCAATTTATATTTACATACATATACTTTATATTTATTTATTTTTTCTTTTCGATTGCTGTACTCCATATTTTTTTACTGAATATTCTATATTCCTATGGCATTACTATATATATGGATATATACATATATCTGTATATATATATATATATATCTATATGTGTATATATATATATATATATATATATATATATATATATCTGTTTATATATATATTGATATCTATATATATATATACAGATATATATGTATATGTATATATACATACATATATATATATACATACATATATATATATATATTTGTATATATATATATATTTGTATATATATATATATATATATTTGTATATATCTGTATAGATATATACAGATATACATATCTGTATATATATATATATGTAGATGGTTTATTCCTCAATTTGTTTCATATTTATTTATTTTAGATACAAGTGTACATTACTCTAATCCGTATAATAGTAATAATTCCCGAATATTTTAGTTTTATATATTTTTACGGGTTTTACCATTACTGTACATGTATTTTATTAGTCGATATTATATTTTTTACGGGTTTTCTATCTTTTTATATTTTCCTTTATTGAATTAATATTTCTTGTATGTCTTGTTACTGTTTGTATTACTAAATATTCGATCTTTGTATATTATCAGATATTGTATTAGTACTTTATATATATATATATATTATTAGATAAATATATGTACAGATATACACTATTATATTTATATTTACTATTATCTTATCTATATTTATTATTTATATTCAGTAAGTTAATGTATACTACTAATATATACTCCTATATAAATATTTATTTGTAATACATTATAACTATATTTATACTACTAATACCAACTGTCTCCTTTCTCCTTTCTGTCTCCTTTCTGTCTCCTGTCTCCTTTCTGTCTCCTGTCTCCTTTCTGTCTCCTTTCTGTCTCCTTTCTGTCTCCTTTCTGTCTTCTGTCTCCTATCTGTCTCCTTTCTGTCTCCTGTCTCCTTTCTGTCTCCTTTCAGTCTCCCTGCTGCTTCCTGTCTCCTTTCTGTCTCCTGTCTCCTTTCTGTCTCCTTTCTGTCTCCTTTCTGTCTCCTTTCTGTCTCCTCTGCTGCTGCATCTGTGGGGCCCCACTAAACTCTAAGAAGCGGTATACTTATAGGGGCCCCCTAGAACTATAAATGCAATTTAAATAAGCCAATAAATATAAAAATAAATATAAAAACCCAAATAAACATAAATAAATCCATAAATACTATTTACTTTCTGTCTCCTTTCCCTCCTGTCTCCATACACCGCCCCCCCCCATGGGGCCCCCTAACAACTCGAGGGGGCCCCCCTAATAATCTTAGGGGGCCCCCCTAATAATCTTAGGGGGCCCCCCTAATAATCTTAGGGGGCCCCCCTAGGCATCTTAGGGGCCCCCCTGAGAGTCTAAGGGGGCCCCCCTAAGAATTTCTTAGGGGCCCCCTCAGAATACTGGGGGCCCCCCAGAACTTTAGGGGGCCCCCTAGAACTTTAGGGGGGCCCCCTAGAACCTTGGGGGCCCCCGGGGGCCCCTCTGCAGTAAGGGGCCCCCCGCTGCTGCAGACCCCAGTACCCTCTTTAGCCCTAGGGGGCCCCCTAGGGCACCTGGGGGCCCCCAGCTAGCCAGGGGCCCCTCTTTGAGCTGCATGCTGCATGGGGGCCCCCCTGTCTTAGGGGCCCCTCCCTATGGCCCTTGGGGGCCCCCACGGGGGCCCCCCAGTTTATGGGGGGCCCCACAAGTTTATGGGGGGCCCCACAAGTTTATGGGGGGCCCCCTGGGGCCCCTGGGGGCCCCCGGTGATACTGGGGGCCCCCTAAGCTTATTGGGGGGCCCCTAAGGATATGGGGGGGCCCCTAAGGATATGGGGGGGCCCCTAAGGATATTGGGGGGCCCCCAAGCTTGTTGGGGGGCCCCCAAGCTTATTGGGGGGCCCCTAAGGTTTAATGGTTTAATGGGGGCCCCCTGTCGGGTGCCTAAAACAGGACAGTTAAAACTTTATCAAGAAATAAAATAAAATGAAACAAAAAGAAGGAATAAAGAAATAAATAAATAAATACAGAAAGGACTAATAGCTGGTATAATGCATGCAAGGAGGAGACAGAAAAAAGGAAAAGGAGACAGGGGCTAGTCTTATAGAGGGGCCCTCAAATATAATTATATTTATATTTATATAATATAAATACAGATATAAATATAAATATACTTAATTTACTTTATTTAAATAACAAAACAAAATGCATGCATGCAAGAAAAGAAGAAAAACAGAAACTCATCCCTGCTGCTGGCGATAAGCGGAAGAGCTGCTGCTGCTGCTGCTGCTGTCGCTGCTGCTGCTGCTGCTGTCGATGCTGCTGTTGCTGCTGTCGATGCTGCTGCTGCTGTTGCTGCTGCTGCTGCTGCTATTGCTGCTGATGCTGCTATTGCTGCTGGTGCTGCTATTGCTGCTGGTGCTGCTATTGCTGCTGCTGTTGCTGCTGCTGCTGTTGCTGCTGCTGCTGTTGCGGCAGCAGCACCAGCGAGGCTGAAGCAAACAACGCATGTTTGTAATCTGTCTTCAGATTTTTTTTTATTTTTTTATTTTTTTGTTTGCTGCTGTGATTATATTGTTTCCTGCCTTTGTTTATTTTGTTTGTATTATTTATTTATTTATTTATTTATTTATTTATTTATTTTTCTGTTTTTATTTTATTTCTTTGTTCACCGCGAGAGGGTGCTTAATAGTCCCCAACTGTCTCCTTTTTTAATTTTTTTGTCTCCTTTTCTGTTGTCGCTGTCTCCTGTCTCCTTTCCCCCCCATGCTGTTTGTTTATTTCTTTTTTGTCTCCTTTCATCTCGTAGAATAGTGTCTCCTTTCTTGTGAAAGAATACCAACCGCCTGTCTCCATTTTTGGTGTCTCCTTTCTCGGTCCGTTTGCTGTCTCCTTTTCTGTCTCCTTTTCTGTCTCCATTTCAATTTTATCTTCTTGATAAATTGAAATGGAGACAAAAAAGGAGACAGCAAAATAACTGCTGTCTCCTTTTCTGTCTCCTTTTCTGTCTCCATTCAACGCCTATTAAATACTGCTTTTCTTGAAATATATAAACATATATATATATATATATATACAGATATATATAGTATATATAGATATATATAACATATATACAGATATATACAATAAATATATATAAATTGTATACATAATATATATTGTATATATTCTAGATAAAGAATATACAAAATATATATATATACTACCCATAGTATACATAATATATAGAGCATATAGAATATATTTTATATATAGCATATATAGAATATATACATATATATATTATATATATATATCCATATAATATATATAATTTACATATATATTTTATTGTTAATATCCTATTGTTAATATACAAATATAAATGTTCTATATTATCTCCTTCTGCCTCCTTCTGCCTCCTTTTTGTCTCTTTTTGTCTCTTTTTGTCTCTTCTGTCTCTTTCCATGTCCCTTTCCCTCCTTTTCTCTTTTTTTGTTTCCTCTTGGACAAAAAAGGGACTAAACTGCATCATTCTTTCTGTTTTTTCTCCCTGTCCCTCCCCACTGCCTGTCTCCTGTCTCCTTTCCCCTCCACTTATCTCAATATATTTCAACATATCTCAATATATTTCAGTATATTTCAGTATATTTCGGTATATGTCAATATATTTCAATATATTTCAATATATTGTAATATATTTCAATATATTTCAATATATTTCAGTTTATTTCAATTTATTTCTATTAATTTCAATATATTTCAGTTTATTTCAATATATTTCAGTATATTTCGATATATTTCGATATATTTCAATATATTTCAGTTTATTTTAATTTATTTCAATTTAGTTCAATATATTGAAATATATTTCAATATATTGAAATATATTTCAATATATTGAAATATATTTCAATATATTTCAATATATTGAAATATGTTTCAATATATTGAAATATATTTCAATATATTTCAGTTTATTTCAACTTATTTCAATATATTTCAATATACTGGAATATATGTCAATATATTTCAATATATTTCAATATATTTCAATATATTTCAATTTATTTCAACTGCTTTTGTGTATTTTCTTCTTTTTCTTCCAACTGTCCCCATTTCCACACCGCTATGGCCCCATCGTCCCCACAAGTTATGAAATGGGTACTGCCTAAGCAGCAAATGGAGTGTATGTCTCCTTTCTCGTGGGCTGCTAATGAGCCTTCCTCTGAAAGTAAAATAAAAGAAATAATAATTAAATATAGAATAAAGAAATATAAATAAGTAAATAATTAATTAAATACAAAGAAAAATTAATACCTGTATTATTCTGCTAGTTTTTTCGCTTTTCCTCCCTCTACGGCTGTAATAAACCCTCCCCTCCAAATAAATAATAAATAAATAAATAAATAAATAAATAAATAATAAATAATAATAAATAGATGAGCAAATATATAAATACCAAACTAATTAATTATTTAATTAATATGTTATTTTGTTTTATTTATTATTTTTTATTTAATGCTTTTTCGCTTCTGTCTCCCTTCTGTGCGCAGTAAGGGGCCCTTCCTCTATAGATATAAACAATAAATAAATAAATAAATAAATAAATAAATAAATAAATAAATAAAATAAATGATAAAGTAATAAAACAAATAGATAAATGAAGTAAGTAAACAAATACTGAATAAATATTTTCTTACCTGCAGATAAACGAGCAAATAAAGTAAAATAAAACTAAAACAAAACAAGACAAATAAAATTAATAAATAGATTAGATAAATAAGTAAGTAAGTAAGTAAATAAATAAATAAATAAATAAATAAATAAATAAATAAATAAATAAATAAATAAATAAATAATTTTCTTACCTACAAACTCTGGGACCCTTAGCACCTTAAGGGCTGAATTGCTGCCTCCAAAAACTAAGACTGGGCCGAAGGGGGACATTAAACCTAAATAAATAAATAAATAAATAAATAAATAAATAAATAAATAAATAAATAAATAAATAAATAGATTAGTTATTAATTAGTTAATAGTATTTAAATGAAATGCATGCGTTTATAGCTTCATTTATATATTTATATTTGTATATTTATTTTATATTTAGGCGTATGTATTTATACTTGTCTTTATATTTAATTATTGTAAATATACGATGTACACATATATTTATATTTATGATTATATTTATAGTTATAATTATAATTTATATCTATAATTTATATTTACATTTATATTTATATTTATATTTACATTTATAATTTATATTTATATTTATACTTACATTTGTATTTATATTTATATTTATAATTATAATTATAATTATATTTATATTTATATTTACATTTATATTTACATTTATATTTATATATGCATATATCCACTATTGGTTTGTATATAAATATATATATAAATAAATATATATTTAAATATATATAAATATATAAATAGATATATACTTTGGTAAGGGTTTAAAGAAATGAGGAAAATAATCAAATTTGAATTGGAAATCAAATACCCTTCCCACTAACTCCAATAAAACAAAAACAGAAAAATAAATAAAGAATTAAAATAAGAATAAAAGGAACAAGGGAATAGAATAAAGTAGAAAGAATGAAAATAAAAAGTAGGAGAAATAAAACAGAATAAAAGTTAGAAGGATTTGTTAGAAACGAAAAAAACAGAATAACGATGATAATAGAAATAAGCAAGTACTATAGTATATTCCAGCCCTAATAATGCTTCTAATTGAACTCGAGTTGAATTAGAATTAAACTAGAATTAAACTGTAATTAAAATAATATATTTTACCCTCCATTGTCGAGAGATAATCCGAAGAAAAACAGTATTGACGATCCCCGTCAGGTGTATAGGCAGCTATGCCCCCACTAGCAAATCCAACTAGAAGAAAGTCATTAAAAGGCAAAACGGACTGAAAAAAGAGCAATAAAAACAAATAAATAAATGCAAATTCATTAATTTATTTAATTTAATCCAAATTTAAAAAAAAAACGAGAAAAAACGGAGTAAAAATACTTTAAAGGCACTCACAACCCCACTTGTACAATCAGCCAAAAGAACTAAAGAAATACCCAAATAATAATAATAATAATAATAATAATAATAATATTAATAATAATGATAATAATAATAATAATAATAAAAATAATAATATTAATAATAATAATAATAATAATAATAATAATAATAATAATAGCAATACAATAATAATAATAATAATAAAAATAATAATAGTAACGCGTACAAAAATAATAATGATAATAGTAACAATAATAATAATAATTTAATAAAAATAAAAATAAAAAACAATAATAATAATAGTATTAGTAATAATAATAATAATAACAATAAAAACAATAATAATTATAATAAAAGAATATATTATGCCGAAGAGTAAAAAGTAAAACACCAACACTAAAAACTAGGGATAAATACCTAGAAAAAGAACGGGACTAAAAGTAAAAATAGAATAAATAAAATAAATAAAACAAAATAGATAAAATAAATAAAATAAATAAAATAAATAAAACAAATAATGAAAATAATACAACTAAAGAATACAACCAATCCAACTAAAACCCGGAAAAAAGAGCATTAAACTGCAGAAAAAAAACAGGCGCATACACCCCACCAACCTAGGGTTTAGGGTTTAGGGTTTAGGGTTTAGGGTTTGGCTCACAAGCACAAGAGGGGGGCCCCCCCCCTTCATGTCTGAAATATCTAAAACCCTTAAAATTTGTAAAGTTTGAAGATCTATTATTGACAGAGTGGTACCTCCAGCCCATAAAACCCTGAAAATAAATAAATAAATAAATAAATAAATAAATAAATAAATAAATAAATAAATAAATAATAAATACATAAATAAATACATAAATAAATGATAAATAAATAAATAAGTAAATACATAAATAAATACATTATAAATAAGTAAATACATAAATTAATAAATGAACAAATAAATAAATAAATAAATAAATAAATAAATAAATAAATAATACATAATAAATAAATAAATACACAAATGCATAAATACATAAATAAATAAATAAACAAATAAATAAAATAAGTAAATAAATAAGTAAATAAATAAATAAATAAACACAATTATTATTTATTTATTTAATTTATTTGGAACAGTACAATGGATATAATGAGGTGCTTTTATATACTTTTCAATAAAATATATTTACTAATTTATTCCTTCATTACTTATTCATAAAATATACCCATAAATAAATAAATTCATTTATATATGTTTATAAACAGATAAATAAATACATAAATCATATAGGAATACATAGACCCTAAACCCTAAACCCTAAACCCTAAAAAACAAAATAATAAATAAATAAATAAATAAATAAATAAATTAATAAATTAATAAATAAACAAATAAATAAATAAAAGGGTTGCGACAAAGCCAAGAGATGCAACAGTAAGAGAAGACATATAAAAGATAAAAGACTAAATATATAAATATATAAATATGTAGATATATAAATATAGAAATATAGAAATATAATAAATACAATAATAATAATAATAATAATAATAATAATAATAATAATAATGATAATGATAATAATAATAATGGTAATGAAACAAAAACTACATATGTAAAAAGGAGACATAAGATTGAAAAGGAGACAAAAAAGAATGGAGACAGCAAAAAGGAGACAAAGGAGACAGTGCTGTCAGGTGTCTCCTTTTGCGATTACTTTCGTTTTTGAGCTGCTGCTGCTGCAGCAGCAGCAGCAGGAGCCCCCCCTCCCGCTGCTCCCCCCCC
>HG711336.1:31342-48154 GCA_000499725.1 Eimeria brunetti
GGAAGGCGGATTCGTTAGTAACTAGGAATCTAGTTCCTGGGGAGTCGGTGTATGGGGAGAAGAGGATGGAAGTTGCACAGGAAGGGGGGGAGAAAGTTGAATATAGGATTTGGAACCCTTTTCGGTCCAAGTTGGGGGCTACTCTTGTCGGGGGGGTTGCAAATATGCCCATTAAACCCGGGAGTAAGGTCTTGTACTTGGGAGCTGCAAATGGTACAACGGTTTCCCACGTTTCGGATATTGTGGGACCTGAGGGAGCTGTATATGCCGTTGAATTCTCTCACCGATCGGGACGGGACCTGACCAACATGGCCAAGAAAAGACCCAATATTGTTCCTATTGTGGAAGATGCCCGGCAGCCGCTGAAATATCGAATGCTAGTGGATATGGTAGATGTTATATTTGCAGATGTTGCCCAGCCAGACCAGTCCAGGATCGTAGCCCTTAATGCCCACTACTTCCTCAAGGCTGGGGGCTGGTTCATTATCTCCATCAAGGCCAATTGCGTCGACTCCACCGCCAAACCCGAAGCCGTCTTCGCCGCTGAAGTCGATAAACTCAGAAAAGAAAAATGCAAACCCAAAGAACAACTCACCTTGGAACCCTACCACAGGGACCACGCCGTCGTCATCGGCCAGTATCGGGTTTCTAAGAAAAAATAAAGGCAAAAAGAAGGAAAAAATGAGAAAAAAAGAAAAAAACAATGAATGGATGGATATGCAATTAGGGGGGAATGCGAGAACCAAAGAGGGAGGGAACATAGCCTCATAGTGACTGATATGAAGGGCATATATATAATATATATATATATATATTCACCTTTTATATTCCTCCATTGTTTGAAGTGGAAAAGTTAAAACAATAAAGGGGAAATGGGAAAGGGAGGGGCCGTCGACAACAGTGGCAGTTCCTACTGCGGCGAACTATGATGATTTTTCAACTTTATTACTATTCTTGTTCTTCTTGTTATTGTTATTTTCTCTTTTAGTTGCATTAATATCCTTTTAACGCTGGTGGATTTGCGTTTTTAGTTTAGCAGCGAAATGGAAAGTCTGAAGCACGCCCTTGCCCCATAGTGGAACAAAACAGAAAAATATGAAGTCTAAGGGAAGATAGTTGCATTTCTTTGTTTTTTTGAACCAAATCTCTTAGCAAGTAGAATCCTTGAGGAAATCCAAAGAAATACTCTTCTTATAGCTGTATAGAAGGAGAAAAGAAAGCAAATATGAAATTGTTCTTTTGCAAGTTTCTTAGCTGTAGCCGCGCAGTGTCACGACTCCTCTTCGTGTTGTAAGGAACCAAGGTATATTTTGTGCAAAAAAAAAGAAATTATTTTCTATTTTCTTTCTTTATTATCCTAACAACTATATACCCCGTTTGCAAGAACTTGAGAAATATGCAGATTTCTGGAGAGAAGCAGCAGCTTTCTCGTGCATCGGTTTGCTTATTCGGCCAGTTTCTTTTCTTGCTTTGTCTGACGTGAGTCATTAATTTTTGAATAAAACAAATAAATTAGCAATTAATAACTATCTTCTTTTCGTGATATGTTTGGTGTGCCTTGTTCTTTCGTGTTGAATGAAATAAATACCTTGACAAGTAATGATGATTCTCACCTAGGCGTTTCCGAACAAATTCAACTTTAATTGCATTATTTTTCTTCTTATTAAAACCCCAGCGGAGTTTCCATAAGAGAAAGAAAACTGCTGTCAGAGCAATGCCATTCTGTCTTTCTTTGGATTTCTCTCTCTTGCTTTATTCTTGCTGCTCTTGTCGTTGTTCAAGGAATACAGGTAATCCAGCAGCAGCAGCGATGAATATTATATTTTAATACAATATATATACATATATACGTAAAATATAAATAATATATATATCATATAAAGCAACAGCAGCCAAAAAGATAATACCCATTATAGCACTAGAGCCAACAACCCTGTATCGAACTATTGTAATATTAATCTATTTCAGTACAGCATATTGTAGGCTGTATATAGTAAAAATATATGTATATTATATACACAGCAGCAGCGAGAAAGTTCGCAATACTTGTAATATAATACTATCTATATATTAAAGTACATTGCACAGAAAATAAATAAATAAATAAATAAATATATATATATTAAATTATATTACATCTTCTATGCAGCTTGTTCGAGAGGGAGGGGAGAGAAATGCATTCGACTTAGTGCTGCGCGGCTGTCTCGTAAGAAATTTGAATTAATGAAAAAGGCGAAAGAAGTAAAAAATAAAAAAATATATTTTTTTGCAGTATGTTCTGCTCCCGTCCTTCTTTGTGTACACCTTCTTTGGAATAGGTAAGAACTGGATAGTAATAAATGCAATATATCCTGAATATACTTATGTAATATAAAAATGTATTTAAACAAATATATGTATATGTGTATACGTCTATATATATGTATATATGTATATGTGTATATATATTGCATATATTACTTAGATAGAATGAAACAACTGCGTTTAATTATTGTTATTACTATTATTATTATTATAGTTAGCAATTTTTTATGTATTAAAATATTTGCAAATAAATTAATATTGTATTTCTTCAGTTTTACACATCAACAGCCGACGCTGCAGCCTGTTGAACCCGCTGCTGTGGTGGACAGGGTTTATTTTCTGTTCTTTTTCTTTATTGCTTTTTATTTCCCAATCTTTTATATTTCTTTCCCTTTTGCACTTTCGCAAAACATTGCTAAAGAGGGGCCTAACTGGTCGCTACGTCACGACGGTAAAAATGCAAAAAAAATATTTTTTCGTCTTTTTCTTTACTTTTTTTCCATTCTTGTCCTGTTTTTAACCTGTTTATATATACACATAATATATATATATGTATATATATATATATATTTTATTCTTTTGCCTTTTTTGCTGCAGGATGATGATGAAGGAATAAATTGCAACTTCAGCAAGAAGGCGCATGCAAATGGCTACGGGGCTGCCCTTCCAAGCATGGATCGAGTTTATGTTTAATAACAAAAATGCAATTGTATCAATTTTCTTCATGTTTTACACTATACTCTTTATATAATACTATTAATTGGCATATATATTATATCCATACTCCTCTGTGTGCCTATAAATATACTTTTATTTGAATTTATTTTACTACAAAATCGTCTTCGGCCCTATAAAGACAAGGCATATTATATTGTGCTGCAGCATACAGCCCCAAACACTTACTAAGTAAAACTATTATTTATTTTGTTTTTATCTTATTGTATTTTGTTTTGTTTTATTTTGTTTTTTATTTTATTTTGTTTTGTTTTATTTTGCTTTTCATTTTGTCTACTTTCCTTCTGCGTTGCTCAGTTACCTACTAATGATTGTTCTTTCAAATATGCAATTGAAATAATTATAAATAATACTAATGATAAACAAAGACAAAAAATAAAAGCAAAGTCATAGAAAACGAAACAAAGTAATATTCAAACTTGAATACAATACAAACACTGCAACCAAGCTGGATGCAAATATACAAATTGGAATTCAAAGATATATTATAATGTATATATATAATAATAATAATATATAAAAATATTAATTACAAATGCATCAATTGAGAGAGGGAAAATTAAACTGCAGTGTTTATTGCTGATTCTACTTTTGCCTTCCTGGTAACAAACAAACCCTAAACCCTACACCCTACACCCTAAATAATAAAAAATTGAAACTAAATAACATTCTCCTACAAAGAAAATGCAAAGAAAGATCAATACACTGCGGCTGTGTGTACACTGCATCCTAACAAACAAACAAAGCTCTAAAAAACAATTCCAGAATACTAAACACCTAAACCCTAAACCCCAAACCCTAGACCCTAAACCCTAAACTCTAAACCCTAAACCCTATACTCGAAGCTCTAAATCCTAAACTCCACGCTCTAAATCCTAAACCCCGGACCCTAAACCCTAAACCCCAAACCCTAAACCCTAAACCCTAAACCCTCGACAGCGGATGGTCGAATAGAATTAAGACAGTCAATACAATGCGAAATCCCTCGGGCACGGCTGGGGCTTCTTAGACTGAAGAAGGCAGCCGTGAGGTGTCTGTACAGTACGGCACCATAAAGAAAAAAGCAGACTTTTATTTAATGAATTTCAATTCATTAGTAATTGTACTATTATTAGTTAAGACATTAAAGAACAGACAGCACTAACGCAAACTAACCAACTCCTGCGGGGGCAGCTGCCGCTAACAACAGCCGATGCCAAACACGCTGCTGCTGCTGCTGCTGCTGCTGCTGCTGATGCTGCTTTTGCTGCTGCTGGCTTATCCATTTATCGCTGCGATTGCTGCTCCTCCGTCTGCTGTCTGCTGCTGCTGCTGCTGCTGCTGCACCGCAGCAGCAAACGGCGGCGCGAAGGCGAGGCGAGGCGCTTGGTTCTCTCCAACAGCAGCAACACCAGCAGCAGCAGCAGCAGCAGCAGCAGCTGCTGCTGCTGCTGCTGCTGGCGAGCTAGGGAGACTGTTTAGGGTTTCGAGGGGTGGGGTTTCTCTGACTGGCTGCGAAGGGGGGCAGCCCTTGTACTGCGCATTATTCAGTGTTGCACCATGAATATTTGCTCTCTGCTGCTGCTGCTGCTTCCCACAGCTGCTGCTGCTGCTGCTGCTGCTGCTGACGCCCTCAGCAGCAGCTCGAGAAAGGGCCAATAGGCGAGCGCACTGCAGCCGCAATTCGAGGGAAGAGGGCCTTTTGCCTTGGGTTTTAATGGCCCCCCAAAACCAGCGGCAGAGGGGCTCTGAGAGCTGTCCGTACACCTGAACAGCACCCACACATTTATGGGTTTTGTCTGTATTTTCTGTTTTATTTATTATATATGCTTGTACTCCATACGGAATTTCAGGAAGGAAGGTGATACTACCATTGTAAGCATTTGGTTGCGCTATTTGCACTGGAAAGCAAACAACAAGAAGCAATAAAACAGAAAAAATTCAAGAGATAAATGGTAGCCTTTAAGAAGCTGTACATACACCCCAAAGCAGTGTTGCTGTATGCACACTAAACTGCTAAAGGATGCTGCCTATACACCTCAATTAGGTTTATTAGGATGCATGCAAAACGAGCTGCAGATACACCCCAAATACGTCTATAGAAACGCATGCAAAATAAGCTGCAGATACACCGCAAAGCTGCACATACACCCCAAATAAATTCGCGGTGTATATATACACCCCAACGCAGCCCATCGTACCCTGCAAGAAAAAGATTTGAAAACCCGCTTCGTCCCTTCATACCACTGCGTGCACCAAGCCTGAAACAAAAAAAGAAAGATAATACAAACTCTATTAGCACCTGCACCTGCAGCAGCAGCAGCAGCGGCAGCTTGGGCAGCAGCAGCAGCAGTAATAGCCACAAAGCAAGGCTCCAGCAACGGGAACTGCAGCAGCAGCAGCAACAGCAGCAGCACCATAGACAGCATCAGTAGCAGCAACAGCGGCAGCAACAGCAGCAGCAGCAACAGCAGCAGCAACAGCAGCAACAGCAGCAGCAGCACCTCTTTTGCTGCTGAGAAGAAGATGGAGGGTTCATTGGTGGTTTCGGGCTGTCTCGCGAAGTGGGCCAACGGCCTCTTTGCCGCTGCAGCATCAGCAGCATCAGCAGCAGCATCAGCAGCAGCAGCAGCAGCAGCAGCAGCAGCAGGTGGAGGGGAGTGGTGCAGCAGAAAGCGTTTGTAGGCAGCAAGGGCCCTTCTCTTCGCCTCTTCAAACCCCCTTTTTCTTACACAATACTTTGAAGAAAATAATAAATGTCGGGAACCAACAAGGGGCACAACAACTACCCACATATCCAACTCAGAGTCGTAACGCACTGGCACCTGCTGCAGCACCACCTGCTGCTGCTCCTGCTGCTGTTGCAGCTGCTGCTGCTGCTGCTGTTGCAGCTGCTGCTGCTGCTGCTGTTGCAGCTGCTGCTGCTGCTGCTGTTGCAGCAGCTGCTGCTGCTGCTGTTGGAGCTGCTGCTGCTGCTGCTGTTGCAGCAGCTGCTGCTGCTGCTGTTGCAGCTGCTGTTGCAGCTGCTGCTGCTGCTGTTGCTGTAGCTGCTGCTGTTGCTGCTGCTGCTGTTGCTGTTGCTGCTGATGCTGCTGGTGCTGGTGGTGCAGCAGCGGGGAGGGCCATGACTGCCTCTGCTGCTCCTGCTGCTGTAGCTGCTGCTGCTGTTGTTGCTGCTGCTCTGGACACTGTAGGAAGTACTGCTGCTGCTGCTGCTGCTGTTGCTGCTGTTGGATATCCAAAGGGGGGGTTGAGTTGGGCTGTACGTACAGCTGCGGTGCTGCAGCTGATGCATGCACTGGGGAATTATTATTCTTTGAAGAAAAAGAAAAAAGTTTATCTGAGAAAGTATGAGGCGGCGCAGTATAACCACACGAACCAGCAGGCATCAAGGAATTCAACTGCTGCTGCTGCTGCTGCTGCTGCTGCTGTTGCTGCTGCTGTGGCTGGGAATGCTGCTGCTGCGGCTGCGGATGCTGCTGCTGCGGGTGCTCTCCCAGGAACTGCTGCTGCTGCTCTTGCTGCTGCTGCTGGTCCTGTTGCTGTTGCAGCTGCAGCTGTTGCATAGGCAGAAGGGGGCTCGCACCTATGGAGATTTCATTTGGCTTCATTTCAAGAAAATCTATGTTTTTGAATAATTGTGTTTGAACTGAAGGGATGGTGTTTATAGCTGCTGCTGCTGCTGCTGCTGCTGCATCTCCGTGGGGTGTACGCACACCCGGCAGCTGGAGGGCACCTTGCTGCAGCAGCGGTTGCGGCAGAACGTTGATTTGACTCATTTCATATTTTGAGAAAGAAGAAAACAAAAAAAAAGTGACTAGACCTTGCTGCAGCGGCGGCTGTGCTGCTGCGGTGCCTTTGAAGTGTACAGACAGCAGAAGAATGCGAGCAACTGTCTTGTTTGCAAACGGAATTAAAGCAAAGGCGATGGTTTAGGGTTTAGGGTTTAAGGTTGCTAGAAGTAGCCTATAAGTAGTGCATCTGACAGGAAAAGCTGGAGGGCCATTGGAGGAGGAGAGAAAGACCATAAAACTGCAAGAAGAAGAAGACTGAAAAGCTGAAGAATATTATTTTAATTCTCTATTATCTTTTTCTGTTTTCTCCGCTGCTGCCTCTGTCCAGACACCGCAGTGCAAGGAGGGCATGCAATACCGCTGGAGAGGGGAGAAAAAGCAAAATAATTGGCTCGATCTTTCGAATTCCACAAAAACAACAAACAAAATCAAAAAAGAATTAAATAGAATTTAATTTATCGTTCTAAGCAAACTTTTTTTTCTTATCGCCCCTCGTTGGATCGAGGACTCGGGAGGCCGCACGGGCGACATCATTTCTCAGCTGTATTCATTCATTTCTTAGGAAATGTTTAGTATAAAGTTGGAAAAAAACCAAAAGCAATGCAAGAAAAAACAAAAGAAACATAAATTAATTCGAACAGCAGAGGTGTCACCGTCGCGCCCGCGCCCTGGCGGCTGAGGTGTCGATACACCTCAGCACCACCCCACACCTCCACCGCCGTCTGTCTTTCTTACGTGTTGACTGAATTTCTTTGGCCTATAAACCTCAATTTAGACGAATATATTTAAAAACAGAAGGCAGATTCGGAGAAATCCAATGAAGTTTCAAACAAAATCGACTCAGGCTTCGAAAAAAGCAGAAAAAGTGCAGACGAACGGATGAGGCCAAGGGGCAACAAAACACAAACAATGCTCCTGTCCAAAATGACAAAATAATATTGGCTCCATTAAAGTGGTATTATTAAGAATCCGCACATCGCGAAGATTGAGGGGATCTGCCCTCGGGTGTATGTACAGCACCATGGAGCCTTGCCTCCATAGAACGGGTTAAGACTAGAGCCCGGTTTCTTCACAGTAGAATAAACTCGTGCATGCGCTTCTAGCTGCCAACAGCCTGCATACGAGGCCAGTCTAGATAACCCTTGAAAACTATACAAAGTGCAAATGCACGCAAGAAGGCGGCTGGCCCGTGCTTGCATGCACGGTAGTAGCAACGAGACGCGTCGCAATTCCTACGCTTTCTCCACCCCATTAGGCTGCCGTGTCTACAGTCCCTGGAGTAAGGACAGGTGGCCAGTTGATTATTAACACTTCTCGTCTCAAAGGTTTTGACTCCGCTGTAGCCTACGACGACCATCGAGTCATAGCGTTACAACGAGACGGCTCGATACTGGTGGATAGAGTGCGACGAAGGCGGACGATTTCCGAGAACAGTACTGAAGAAACAGCATATCTACCTTATCGTTTAGAGCCAGCCTGGGCTTAGCGGCGAAGGGGGGGAGGGGGCCATCGATATTTTCTGAGTGCAAGGAGGGGCTCTTCCCTTATTCAGGGCCCGTCATGAGTTGAAACCGAGTCAACATCCTTAAGATGGGAGTCCCCACAAGGTTTATGAGAAGAACCTAACCTAGCATCCAGCCCCCGGGCCCTTAGGCTTACCAACCTGAGGGCACCGGGCCCGGTAGGAGATGAAGCCGCCTGAGGAGAGATGAGAGATACCAGGGTGCAGCTGTTGTTGCAAGGCAGAAGAATACACATTTACTAGGAAGCCCCATTGCTGCATGCACTGACTCTGCAGAGACTGGGAGTGGACGTACACCACAATCCTTAGTCAGTCTGTATGCAAGAAGAGAGTTCGTGGGCCAGGCTACCTGTGCCGCTCGCTTCACTAGAAGAGCTTAGGACCTCGTGTGCCATTTCGAAATCAAATACCCCGACAGTAGAAAAGAACAAGAAAAATATGTGAAGAGGGAGCAGTCAACATCCAGCGTTGCTAGATGGCTTCTCTGCAGCCAAAGCCTATTCGTGGCCCGTACATAGGGGCCGAAGTCGTGGGGTGACCACTGGTCAACCACGGTGTCTTATGGCGTACCAGTGGCTTCATAGCAGTGCTTTCCATGAGATATGCTAACGCGATGCAAAATAACAGCTGATCCGCTGCCACCAAGCGGGCTGCTTCTCCGGGAGGGTAGCGCTCTGGCTCAACCCCGACGTCTAGGGAAAAGCACGAAGATCTGAAAAGCTGACGCAGCAGTCAAGTATGGCCCTGATCTTTCTGTAGGTATAGCGAAAATCGTAGATCAAAGGAGAAAAGATATCATCCCGCGATAACAGATAAAAGGGGGAAGGCGGGCAACTATACGCATATTTTGCGTCATTGGTGTTTTGTACGCTGCCCTTTAAGAAACAAACCTCAAATAGCACACGCTGGCGGGTGCTATTGCCCCCTGTGGCAGTGAAGCGAACCTGCAGATGCTCTTGAGCGGCGGCTGTCCGTAAACAATCCATCGCGACCCACTCGGGTAGTCGTTTACGTGGGCAGTTCAAGACTTATTCCTTTTTCTGGGGCCTCTACATGCGCTCTACTGCAACTGCGTCTAAGACCTTAATCTTAGCCAGCTCTCCATTCTTCTTCGCAATGGGTTTGCAATCTTTGTGTGTTAAGAGTGTGAGACAATTTTGGTGGTTTTTTAAACGAAGACAACTTTTTGCTTCTATGGTGGCACCTCGAAGTTGACGGTATGCCACCGATGTAGGCCAGCATATTAACACGGTAACGAACAGCTAACGTTCTTATCGAGCGCCTAGCGAACCCATTTAGCTACTGGACACACTTGGCTTTTCGGATGTGTGGCAGTCAAGTAAAACAAGCTCGCTTTGGTTGAAAGCGGCAGCTGAACTTTGTTTGCGGGAGTCTGCTGTGTAGACCTCTTAAGCTTCCTTCATGCATGCCCTCGCAGCTGCAGGCTTCGTTTGCAGCCAGTAAGCAGCGGTGTAATGGCCTGACTTTTAAAAGTCAGATATAACAACGGCGCAGAGAGCTGCTTTTCCGTGTAGGCCAGTGAAGCCGAAGAGCAACAGGTCAAAGAGCCCACCGTTGTTGTGTAAACCTCCCCCATACAAGGGACAAAATCAAGTCACTGTAATCCGTTCTCCTGAGAACACTACCGATAGTACTGCAACACTGTGCGGCTGGTGCGTTCAGCCTGGTTTTCCGCTTCTAGGTGGTTCGCTGTAGCGATTTTGTGGTCGACGTTTTATTAACCTTCGTGAATTCGTCCCAGAAGGCCCTAATGAAGTTAGGACCCGTCTCAATAGCGATGCTTTTCAAAAATATGTGGAATTTCTACATTTGATTAGTGAATAATCCGGCCAGTCCCCTTGCTGTATCTGAGCTCGAACAGGGGATCAACTGCGTTTACTTGGCGAGTCTATCCACGAGAACGTAGATGCTATATCTGCCTCTAGCAGAGGATAAACCCAAGAATCCGGGCATGAGGGCTGTTCCCGTGCTGTTATGCTGGACACGTGAAGAGCTAGGCTTCTGCCTGACGTTCTAAGGGAAGTGCACGATATTGCTGTAGAGCAACATCGTGCCCTTTCCATAGAACGTCTGGGTGAAGCCAGGAAAGAAGGTATAATCGGGTCGGTCATGCAAGATATCACAGTCGAGTCCGAAGTGCTGGACCCCTCTTCGCTATGGGCCTGAACGAGGACCTCAGTCAATATCTCAGGAAGAAGAATGCAATTTGGAAGGGGAAAGGAACCATCGCATATAAGAGTGTATACAGAACGCGGTGCTTCGCCTGTAGGGCGTCTGGAAAAGCGTCAACGAGCATGTTGGCGATAACCTTGATATACTTGGCCATGAAACCGTACAGTTATGTGCTGGGCGGCAAAGCAACCTAACAGCTTCATCATTATCGTAGTCTTGAAAATTATTCGTCAGGTGTGTCAGAGGCTGATAATCGGTGTGGGCGATTAACTCTGTGCCCCATAAACAATCATGACACTCCTCAACTCCCCGCCAGAGCGCGTCGGGCTCGATCTCACGCATTAAGTACTGCTGCCATCTTTCGGGGAACCTTTGCGGGTATCAGGCAGCCTTTTCACGCTGTTTCGAGTCACTGGCCTGCTGAAAGAGCATCACCCCTACTGTTGTGTCACTGGTTTTAGTTGCTATGGCCAACGGCTCTTGAAATAAGGAAGCGCAAATATTTGAGACGACGCGAGAAGGCTTCAAGTAGTTTCACCTTCTCTCTCCGTCCAAGTAAGCGGTTTGTCCCTTTTATGTAGATAAATTCGAGGGGCTGCCATGTAAATGAGTCCACGAATACAGTTGAGCTATTGCGATGCAAAACCAATGAACCTCTGAACGTCCGTGCGAATGCATCGCTATAGACATGAAAAACGTAACAGGGAAGCCATCGTATGAGTATCCTCAAGATGGAATGCAAAAAGGGGAGGGTGTTTAGGCCGAACGAGGCACTCTAAACTTAGTTACGTCCATACCCAATGCCGTGACGCAGTCAAGCTCGATTAAGAAAGAGAAGACGCGGCTTCGGTTTGATGAAGACCTTTTAACATAGCCTTAAAAGGTTTTACAGATACATGATGCGCCTATACTTTGTAAGCAGCTTCGCTAACGATCGCTGCTATGCAGCAAGCCTAAAGCCTCCCTATGGTCGGATGATGTTGCTTGCACCTGCCTAGCTTCACGATGTGGTGCTGCCAAGGGTCAGAAGGGCCTTTGATCTTAGTGTGGGGCCATCATGAGCGGCAATAGAGTCAAAAAGCTAGAGGGGAGAGTTCGTAGAATATTGCTAAAGAAGAGATGATCTACCATCCTGCCTCTGACCCCTTGGGCCCACCATCCCAAGAGCCTGGGCCCAGTGCAAAAGGAAACAGCCTGCAAAGCGTTGCGACACCCCAGGGTGGAACTAATGCTGCAAGGAAGACCAATTTGCTCTCATAACAACAATAAGCAACAAGAATTGGCAGCAATAACGGGACTAACGTGCGATCGCAGCAAAGCCCCCTTTGACATTGTAGATAATGAACAAGCCCTTACCCTGCTGTCTGTAGTCCCTCTATAGCTAGTTTATAGTCAGTCTAAACTCAGACTACAGTGTGGGTATGGCCAGTCTATGGCCAAGTAGAAATATAAGTACTAACCTCCCATAGGGTATGCTATAACCACCCACTGTGCATTAAGACCGTATTTATTTTGTGAAATACTGCCTTGGTTTTCAGCAGCAAATGCACACATAAACAGGGGGGTATAAAATACATTAATTTGGAATATGCAAAGCAAGGAAGTATAAGTTAAACACTTGCCATTAAGCCCTTGTTGATATTTTCAGATTTTTTGTTTGTTGTATATATGCTGTGGGCGAAGGGCATTCTTCGGGTTTTCGCTGCCGTCCTACCCAGACGCAAAAGTGTTTTTTAAAGGCTAAACATATAAATAGATAAATAAATAAAAGAGAATAATTAAATAGAATCGGAAAAATGTTCACTAATAAGCTGCTCCCTACTGCTGTGGGTTTGTGTGGGGCCTCTGGCTGCATGCAGCTTGCGGGGCTTGGGGCTCCAGCAATTTGTTTGATGAGGGGTTGGGAAAAATAGAGAAATAAAACAAAGGGAAGACGGCAGTGGCTTTATCTCTTCGAGATATATTCTTTTTTTATCTTTTTTCTGAGCCACTCAGGAAAGAAAGAAGAAAATGGTGAGGCATTCCTCTCCTCTTGTTTCAGCCTTCTGCAACACCCAGCCGCAGTTCATGTGGGGAATATTCTTTTTTTTCGGTTTTTCTTCGGTATTTATTCCTGAATATTCGTCTTCTCTGCTTTATTTCATTCAATTCTTGTTTTATTTAGCTCTTGTGCTGCTGCTGCTGCTGCTGTGATGCCCATGCGGGGAGCGCCGCCGTCAGCAGTTTGCAACTTCTCGGGTGTACAGACAGTGGCTGCGTTTTTTGTTTAAAAATAGAATTGAATACTATTTATTTTTATTTTGTTGATAATAAACGAAGTCCAGCGATATTCTTGCTGCATTTCTCCCTGCTTTCCGCCCCCAGGGGCTGGCTGGCACCCATTGCTAGGGTTTGGGTTTTAGGGTTTAGGGTTTAGGGTTTAGATTATATCCTGCCTTTATTTGTTTTCCAGCAAGGGTTTGCTGCACCCGTCCTTATCTATAGCTGCCTTTTCAGCCCTTTGCCTCTCCGACTGCATGCATATGCGGCACAACATCTGCCGCTGCTGCTGCTGCTGCTGCTGCTGCTGCAACATCTGCTGCTGCTGCTGCTGCTGCTGCTGTTTTTTTTTGCTTTTTTCAGGGTATCGACCTGAAGAACAGGGGCCGCACCAAGAAGCACGGCAGACGGGCCCTCGTCTCCGAAAACCCCTATATGCGGTTGGCTGTTAAGGTGGGGTTTTAGCTGTATGGATTTGCCCATAGATAGATATATATATATATATATATTTTGATATATATATATATTTATTTAGATTTTATATAGATTTTGATATATGTAGAGAATATATGTAGTATATATTAAGGTCTAGGTGCCCTATATAGAAAGATATATATATATTTATATATATTTATATATATGTATGTGTATTTGTATGGTTATAGTTTGGGTTTGTTTGGTCTGGATGTTTCTTTTGTTTTTTTTTTCTTTATAACTTGAATATACCGTTTAATAGCCGAGAAAAGCCCTATTATCTCCTATGATTCCGAGATATTTATTCCCTTTGCCTGCAATTGGTATTATCCTCTCTGTATTGTATTATTTTATCTCTTTATCCCCTGGCCCTTAGGGTTTAGGGTTTACGGTTTGCGGTTTACGGTTTACGGTTTGGGGTTTAGGGTTTAGGGTTTAGGGTTTAGGGTTTGGGGTTTAGGGTTTAGGGTTTAGGGTTTAGGGTTTAGGGTTTAGGGTTTAGGGTTTGGGTTTATTTCAGTTGTACCAATTCCTCGCCCGACGCACTGGCAGCGACTTCAACAAAGTTGTGCTGAAAAGACTAATGGCCCCCCGGAGGCTAAGGGCCCCTTTGTCCCTTTCTAAGTTGAGTATGAGAATGAGAAAAGAAGAAAATAAAACGGCTGTTGTTGTGGGCACTATTGTCGGTAAGAACTGGCCTTAGTATTCTTCCTTTTCTTATTCTTCTTTTTCTTCTTTTTCTTCCTTTTCTTCTTACTCTTCTTCGTATTCTATTTACTCCATTTATCCTCTTGCTTTCGGGATTTATTCAAACTACAGCCAATAATAAACCTATACGTTTTATACAATATAAATTATATAATAATATATATATATATACACATATTATTATGTAATTTATATTATATATTTTATAATATACAATATATATATTATATATATATTCATTTACTATTTCCTGCTTAAACCCTAACCCTGTTCCTGACTTGGTGCATTATTTCCGGGAAAACCCCTACCCCCCCCGCAAAAGTCGAAAAAAGTTGATTTTTTCTGCTTTTTTTTTCTTTTTTTCTTTTTGTTCCCCAGACGACCCCCGGACTCTGGAAATCCCCAAGATGTCCGTCTGCGCCCTCCGCTTCACGGAAACTGCCCGAAAAAGAATTTTGGCGGCGGGAGGGGAATGTCTGACTTTGGACCAGTTGGCGCTGCGCAGCCCCAAGGGCTCCAACTGCGTCCTTCTCCGAGGGTCCATTCTCAGAGAAACTGATAAACACTTTGGCCCTGCCCCAGGTAATCCTTCTTTCTTTTCGGGGTTTGTTCCGTTGGAACAAGCGGAAAAAGAGCTACAGAATCATGGGTCTTAAGGTGTAGTAGACCAGTGGACCCTTCTAGGAACCCCAAGGGGTCCAATTGTGGGGGTTTTAGCAGGTGGTTATTGCCGAGTATTTGTTCAGTCTAGGGTCTAGGGTTTAGGGTTTAGGGTCTAGGGTTTAGGGTTTAGATAGAATGGGAGAAGAGCTCTCGATCGATGGGTCTGAAGGGATAGGGTTTAGGGTTTAGGGTTTAGGGGTGGTTCTAGGGTTGGGCCCTGCAGCAGGTGTATAGGAATGTTTATTAATAGAGATAAATTTGTTTCTGTTTATTGCATTTTATTTATTTTATCTGTTCTAATTATTATAGAGTATAGTGTGGGGAGGTTATGAAGGGAATATATTTATTATTTGTTCTTCTATCTCTAGGGTTTAGGGTTTAGGGTTTAGGTTTATTGCTGTGCAGCTTCTTGCTTCTTCATTTGAGTTCCAGTTTATATTCTCTTTTGAATTTTATATTTCTTTGTTTTTCTTTTTTTGCTTTTTATTTTATTCTTTTGAAGTTTCTGTCTTTGTTTTGTTTTTCACCATCTCTCTACAGTTGCAATATTGGTATTCGTATTTGTTTCTATTTCACTTAAATAGTATTATATCATTATTATTATATTATTATATTATTATATATTATTATATTATGGTCATTATATTATTATTATATTATAATCATCATATTATTATTATATTATGGTCATTATATTATTATATTATTATATTATGGTCATTGTATAATTATATTATTATATTACTACACTATTATACTATTATATTGTTATATTATTATATTATTACATTATTATATTATTATATTATTATAATATTATTATATTGTATAAGATGTATATTGTGGGAATGGCATAAATTACAAAAACACAACATATTCAACTTTTCACGATTTTGCTCGAATTTCTGAATTTCTACAAGATCAATTTTTTCGACTTTGTTGGATTTTTTGGGTGTTTTCTGCCGGAATTTGCATTTATTTGGTTCATCTATTCAAAAGGTATTTGATTTTACCCTTTATTTTACCATTTATTTCCATTTTATTCCTTTATTTCCACTTGTTTCTCAGGTACCCCCCACTCCCACACCAAACCCTACGTCCGTTCTAAGGGCCGAAAGTTTGAGAAGGCGCGGGGCCGTAGAAAGTCCCGAGGATATAAGAATTAAAAAGGGAAAAAAAAGAAATGGAATTAAAATTAGAATTAAAATTAAAATTCCATTTGCATTTAAAGAGAAAGAGATAATTCCCATTCAAATTAAAGTAAAACAACAAAATAACGGGGGTTGCTGCAGCAGCAGAATTTATTGGGGGCTATAGGGGAGTTGTTGCCTTTTATATAATAAAAATAAGGGCTATTGTTCTTGTTTATATTTATATTTATCAAATAATAATTATAATTATAATATTACGGCTGTATTTATATTAAAAGGGCTCAAATCCTACTCCCTAAGCCCTAGGAAAAGAATATTGCAATATAACAAACCATTATTTTGCTTATTACTGCCGCTGATCTTTAAGCAGATATTTTGAAAAAAACAAAAATGAGAAAATGAAGAAAAGGGGTGGGGGGCGTTTGCATGCATGCATGAGCTGTACGTACACTGGAAATAAAGTATAAATACCGATAAATAGATATATAATTGCAGTGTAGTAAATCAACAAATGATAAATTAGCAAATAAGGATAAAATAGAAAAAAAAGAGACAAAAGCAAATCCCGAGTTTTTGGTTTAAAAGAGACAGTCGCAATATTTATTTCCTTGCGACGTATTTCGTAGAAATAAAATATATCTACTTAGACAAGGTTGCAGATAAAGCTTTATTGTATATTATAGAATATATATATTATACACACTATTCATTTTATATAATTTATATAATATATATATTTTATCAGTTACTATTGCCGCTGCAGCAAGGGCGGCGCACTGTATTACTTCGTACAGGAAATATATTATACACTTTACAGAATATATTCCATATATATTATATATTATATTTTATATAATAATATATATTATATATTTTATATATTATATATTACATATATTCTGTATAATGCATATTTTATATATATGTACAACACCGCAAGCACAACTTATACTGTCAAGTTGTAAAGTCAGACAAATGAAATGTATTATTTTTATTTCTTTTTAGTTTAATAAAATATTGTAATTAGATT
>HG711343.1:40469-56952 GCA_000499725.1 Eimeria brunetti
AGCGGCAGCAACAGCAGCAGCAGCAAAGTGCAGCAACAAACCATTCGAGGAAGGCCTCAAGGGCCTCCATCTCAAAGGCCGCAAGGCCCTCCTGGACGTCCTGCTGCTGCTGCTGCTGCTGCTGCTGTTGTTGCTGCTGCTGCTGCTGCTGCTGCTCAGAACTACGCTCACAACGAAGCAACTGCAGCAGCTGCGGCATGTGCTGCAGCAGATGCTGCCGCACTTTGCTGCCGTCCAGCAGCAGGTGGCCGCTGCTGCTGCAGCAAGCACAGAAGCAGCAGAAGCAGCAGCAGCAGCAGCAGCAACCCATTTGAAAGCAGCAACAGCACAAAAGGCAGCAGCAGCAGCACGAAAACCAGCAGCAGCTACAGGAGCTGCAGCACCTGCTGCCGCTGACGTAACGGAACGCAGCAGCAGCAGCAACAGCAACAGCAACCGCAACAGCAGAAGCAGCACAAGCAGCAAAAGCAGCAGCAGCAACAGCACAAGCAGCAGCAGCAGCAGCAGCAGCAGCAGCAGCAGCAGCAGCAGCAGCACGGTTCCGTCGCGGCTGACTTGGTGTATGGGGGTTTGCTACAGAGCGGCAGAGGTTGCTGTGAAGGGTCAGAGATTATACCCTCTGCTGCTGCTGCTGCTGCTGCTGCTGCTGCTGCTCCTGCTGCTGGTGATCCTGCTGCTGCTGTGGCTGCTGCTGCTGTGGCTGCTGCTGCTGCTTGCAAACTCTTTCGCGGAGAAGCACACCAGGGCTCTTCAGGAGAAGGGAAGTTCTGCTGCTGCTGCTGCTGCTGCCGCCTTGCTGCCAGCAGCAGCAGCAGCAAAAACAAAACCCTCACTTCCACTGCTTCTCCCTGAACATCCAGCAGCGGGGCCGTGTCATGAGACCCTCCAGCCTCTGCTGCTATATTTGCTGCTGCTGCTGCTGCTGCTGCTGCACCGGCTGCTTCCTCATCAGCTGCTGCTGCTGCTGCTGCTGCCGAAGCTGAAGACTCCTGGATATGGCAGTCGCCTGCTGCTGCTGCTGCTGCTGCAGCTGCTGCTGCTGCAGCAGAGGGGCAATAAAGTGGTGGAAATCCATTGTAGAACACTTCTTGCCCCTGCATCTGTTGCTGCTGCTGCTCTTGCTGCTGCTGCTGCTGCTGCTGCTGCTGCAGCCAGTGCAGCTGCCTAGCCTTCCTTCGAGTGTGCAGAAAGGCTAGTGCCGCTGCTGCTCCCCAAATAGCAACCGCCTCGCTGTCTTTAACTGCGGGGGGCATCTGCTGCTTCTGCTTCAGCCTGCTCAGTCCCACCCTGCTGCTGCTGCTGCCGCTGCTGCCGCTGCTGCCGCTGCTGCTGCAGCTGCTGCTGCTGGAGGCTGCAGCAGCAGCCAGTCCTGCGTTAAACCGCCTCCATTGTTTCAGAGAGGCGTAGATGGGCTGGGGGCCTGCTGCTGCCCTCCCCCTTTGGCTCAGCGCAGGGGGCCCCCCGGGGGCCCCCTCGGGGGCCCCCTCGGGGGGCCCCTCTGGGGGGCCCCCGAGGGGCCCCCGCAGGGCCTCTACAAATTCTAAACAGTGGTTAAGGACGGCGAAAACGGACCATTCAGGGGCTGGGGCAGCCGATAGGAAGTCTGCTGCTTCTGCAGTAAGGCGGAAGGAGGGGGGCCCCCAGCGGCGGGGCTCAAGGGGGGGGGCCCCCATGGGGGGCCCCTCTGTCGGCAGCGGGGTGAGGGAGCGGCAGCTGCTGCTGATTGTGTTCGATTTACGCGAAGGAGCAGCAGCAGCAGGAAGGTGATGCTGAGGGGCCTCAAGGGCAAGGAAAGGAGCGCTGGGGGGGGGAGGGTGCAGCAGGAGACGGTCTTGAGACCTGGGCGCTGCTGGAGGGTCTGCTGCTGCTGCTGCTGTTCCTGCTGTTCCTGCTGTTCCTGCTGCTGCTGCTGCTGCCGCACACTCAGAGGCCGATGGTGGTTTAGCTGGCTGCAGCTGAGCCATAGTGGAGGGGGTTCATGGCTCGGCTGGGGCCCCCAATACAGTTGAGGTGTACATACACCCGAGCGGCGCTGCAACGCTCCATAGAGAGCCGGCCTTCAAAAGAATATTCAAAAGAAAGAGCCAAAGAGAAATAAATTTATAATTATTTGCATTTAATTAAATAAAATCTGCATTTAAATCATTTTCCTTCCTTTCCCCCCTTATCACCAACCCAACGCCTCAAGCGCGGCTCCCAGCGACGGGGCTGCCCTAGTCTGTTTTTTTTCCTGTTTTGTTTGTTTCTTTAGTTTCCATTTAAATATTTAAACCAATATATTTACTCTTTCCTCCTTTTTATTGCTGTATTTCCCCTACAACTTGCTTATGTCTATTGTGCAGGGGCCCCGGCAGTTGCTGTGGTGTCCAGACACCTCAGCTGCGGTGTATGAACGTACAGCTGCGGTGTATGTGCAGCTGGGTTGTATCTTCTGCACGAAATGAAAGTTAAATGAAAGTTTAAAACAATAAATGTAAATAAATTTATTTTCTGTTTAAAGGAGAATAGACATTTCAGCGGCTTTAGTGCCCTATGGAGCCAAAGAAAAGAAGCCGCGGGCTGGGGTGTACAGGCAGCTCTGCGTTTGTATATTTATTCTTTTTTGTTTTTTTTTCTTTTTTTAATTTTAAGCTCCAGTTCGGATGGTGTTGGATTGTTGGGGGACTGCCACTGTGTAGAGGACTGCTGCATCGAGAACTCCTGTATGGAAAAGTAGAGAATATGAAGTAAATAATAATAATATGAGATATGTGGAATTGGTTTAATTAATATTTTCCATTAATATTCAGTTTAGATTTTAAACAAACCGTTTTTATCGGCAGCTTCTACTAGCCGGCTGTGCAGCTGTTCGTAAGTCGCCCCAGCAGGCAGCAGCAGGCTTCTCTCCGCTGCAGCAGCAGCAGCAGCAGCAGCAGCAGCAGCAGCAGCATTAGACGGTGTAGATGAAGGTTTTTCTTTCTTTTAAAGGATAATCAATTAATAATACCGATTGCATAAACAGATAAACGCAAACAAGCAGACTCAGAAACTGGGCAGGGCCCCGAGTAGGGCCCCGTGCTGCCTAGGGGGGCCCCCATAGCGCGCCAGTCCGTAGAGGAGTTAACCTGAAATATTTATTTTTTATGGATTTCATTTTGTATAAACCCCAAACAAGGAATTTGCTGCTTTTCTTTCTTTTCCTCACCTTGGTCACTGTGTCAGGCACGTCCCACACCAGCAAATGCGGGAACTAAAAGAAAAAAGAGAGAAAAAGAAATTACTTCTTGTGAAACAGCGCTAAATTAGAATATGACTAATTCAATTCACTCACAACAGCCCCGTCTTCCCGCGATACATCGGTGATAGTAATTACATAGGAGGCGGTGTCATAGGGCGCTCCTGCAGCGAGAAGCATTAGATGAAGGGCCTAGAAAATGTATTATTTTAATTAATTGGAACAAAATAATTAATATCCTTTCAACACTATGCATGCATGGCGGACCCGACCAAGAAAATTCCGGGCTGAGGTTGGGGCTGCTGCAGGCAGCGCCGAAATTCTTAGTGGAGAGGAAGGTGCTTAGTTGGGGGCTGTTGCAGCTGTAGGGGCTGAAGTCTAAGGCGAGTAGAAATGGGTAAAATGAGGAAAAATCGGGTTCAATAGGTTCGATTTTCGTTTTATTTATGTATATTTTGCTTATAAATGATATATTTTTTTCAGAAATTCGTGAAATCTGAAAAAAATTGAACTTCGCACCCGAACTCTGAACTTGCAACTCGGCGACGGTGGTCGCAACAAGGGCTATGAACAAATGCAGAAAAAACACCGCTGTCTTCTCCTTGAAGTAGAAATGCATTTCTAAATTAAAAGGAAGAATTATTATTTAATTAATCCACAAATTCCGAAAATAAAACGGCAGATCACAAATGGATAGCGAGGAGGAGGCGATCTTGAATGGGTTGTTAAAGTTGGGGTGTACGTACACCTCAATTTTTCGTGAAATTCACGATGAGTTCACGAAAGCTGAAAAGGGGAATAATAGAGAAATTAAACAGTATACTGCTGGTTTTTTCCTTCCAACTGAATCAAGACCCATTTCGGCTTTCATTTCTCACATTTTTCTCATTTTTTCTTGCCTTTCCCTTTTTTCTTGGTTTGCATTTTCAGAGGCAGGTCGAGTTGATCCATCGCCAAAAGCTGAAACATCGCCAGATCTTTGCTGTTTATACACTTGGGTGGCGGCAGCAGCCTCGCTATATCGCTGTACTTCCCATGTTCTGCCCAGTAGGCTGCATCAAATCCTAATCTCAGCACAGAGCAGAAAAAGCAAATGCATCATACAAGAAGTCCAGCTCTGTTGTGTTTGTTCATATCCGCCTTTCACGCATGCATAAGCGGACGTATTGGCTTGAAAAACAAATATTCCATTAAAATATAAATTTACACAACACATAAAGCCCAAAGTTCAGCATGAAGCTCTGAAAAGGCTATTCAAGAAATCAGCATTTCATGAAATGACGCGGAAACAAAACAGAGGTGCGTATACACCTGAACTGTCAGTAATCGCCGCGTTGGCCCCTGCAGCCAGCATCTGTTCCACTGCACCCTTACACCCCACCCGCGCTGCAATATGCAGCGGGGTCTGTCCAATGGTGTTTTGCTGGTTAGGCGAGGCTCCGAAAGACAGCAAGGAAGCTACCATGTCTCTGAACTGACAGAGGCACAAGGAGAGGGGGGGAAGGGTCAAGAGAGGGGGCGGAAAAACCCTAGACCCTAAACCCTAAACCCTTACAACCCCGCCCTCTGTTTTCTTAGGATCGGCGGGGCTACGCATGCTGCCAAGGCTGAGCCATATTCGTTTCAAGAGAAAAAGAAATTAAATAGAAATATAAATGTGGCTCGTTGAAAACCAAAAGGGAGATGGGTGTGAAATAATCCCTAATAGACCTGCTTATACGCATTCCCCTGTATCTCGCTCTGACCTTTATCCGGCTATTGCATGCGCTGAAATCTACCTATCTATCTCTCTAGCTATCTACATATATCTATTTATATTCTCTTTAATATATTTGCAGTGTATGTACAGCTGAGTTTGACTGTACTCGTTTTTGTTTCTCGCAGCAAAATGCAGAGCTGTATTGCCTCCTATTTCTTGGGCCTCTGCTGCATGCGGGTCGCCCCCGTGGGAGAGGATTTCCTTTACTATTTCTTCTTTGTTTATTCTTGCTGCTAAAATTAAACTTGTTGTTTTGTTGCAGTCTGCTTCCTTTACTGCTTCTGGGGTTTCCGCCAGCTGTATCAACACCAGCTCCCTCCTGCCCGACTTGACCGCTTCTTGCAGCGCCTGCAGCGTCATTTTCTCGGATTAATGGGAATTAAATGAATCAATTGAAGAAATATAATTCGCTTTATTGAATAATTCAATATTTTCTTTAGTATTTCTTCTTTTCGGGGAGTTCGAGGGGTTTTCTCGAAACACCCACCCGCTCAGGCGGTGGCGCCGCCGCGAGGAGGAAGCAGAGGGAAGCTGCTGCTGCTGCTGCATTCATGAACGAATTTAAAAATAAAATTCAGTTTTTATATTTATTTTTAATTATATATTTAATTTTTATTTATTTTTCGCAGAAGTTTGGCGTTTGTTCGCGGGTTTCTTGACTGCAGCCACAGCCGGAGGTCACACCCCAGTCTCGATTGCCTTAGAACCAGCCCCCCTCTTCTTGAATGAAATAAATATAAAATTCTAAATAAATATTTTATTTTGCCTTTTTAATTCAATTGTTTATTTATTTTCACTGCAATAATAATACTATTATTATTAGTTTTTTGGCCCCTGTTTTTTTTCTTCAGCCGGGGGGGCGGATGCCGGCTGCATGCAGCGTCGCTCGGAAGATGATACAAATAGCAATGATAATAAAAACAATAAAAATAATAAAATAAATTAACAACATAATCAGAAAATAAATATATTTCCCTACAAAAGTAGATTAAATACAGAATAGAGGACAATATATTCTAAATTCTTGGAGTTTGAATTTTGTTGTGGGGCTGTAGTCTGTCTTGTAACAGCAGAGAAAACCCTAAAAGCAAAGTAGGCTTTTTCTTAAACCCTAAACCCTAAACCCTAGACAACCGTCGCTATCCACACTGGTGCAGCGGGCGCCAGAGCGAATCGACGCAGGCCTAGGGTTTAGGGTTTAGGATTTAAGCTCTTGGGTCCAGGGTTTAGGATTTACCCTCAGGGCACAGGCGGGGGGTTAGGGTTTAGGGTTTAGGGTTTAGGGTTTGCGTTGTTGGTCGCTCCACCCACGCTGCAGCTGTCAGTAGACCCTCCAATAACAAATATTATTCTGTATAGTACATAGTATACATTAGTGTATATATACAATATAAATAATATTCCTGTATACTAACAGTAAAACTTTTGTAGAATAAATACAACAACCCCACCATAACCCACCTTAAATTGGGATACAAGAAGAAAAAAGAAAAATATTTTTATTTTGCAGGTTACTGAACTGCAGTGTTGCAACAAAATGACTAAGCGAAAAACCCCAAACCCCAAACCCTAAGAAAACCCTAAACCCTAAACCCTAAACCCTCGATGAAGGCGAAACGTGAGGGTAAGAGCCAGGGTTAGGGTTTAAAGAAGGAGCCGAACGATAGTAAGGGTTTGGAGGGGCAGTGACAAGAGAGAAGATAAAGAAGCAAAAGAAAAAAGTACATGAGAATTAAACACAGAAAAAAGTTTGACCTTTCTTTATCTGCAGCAGCAGCAGCAGCAGCAGCAGCAGCAGCAGCAACAACAGTGGATGCTGCTGCAGTGCATGCACCGCAATCATCCTGCCTCTTTTGTATTTTCTCCTTCCTCTTCATCATCATCATTTTCTTCTTCTTCTTCTTCTTCTTCTTCTTCTTCTTCTGCTTCACTATTTTCACTGCCGCTGTCTCCCCCGCTTCCCTCGGCCCCTTCCTGCTGCTGCTCCCTGCTGCTGCTGCTGCTGCTGCTGCTGCTGCTGCTGCTGGTGCTGTCAGTTTGTGCGTTGTTTGCATCTGCGTTTTTCTGCATTTGTTCTAATTTAGCAATAAGCTTAAATGCAGTGTTGAAGATGCCGTGGGTTTCTCTGCTGCACTGGGGGCAGAGGCGGTTTTCCTTGTAGCTTTTTTGGGCACAAGTTTCACAGAAGTAATGGTTACATGCAGTAACCACTGGACACATGCTCAATTCCCACTTTTTTCGACATGATAAACATGCAAAGGGCAAACCATCAACGTCTTCTTCTTCTTCTTCTTCGCTAGAAGAATCCGAAGAAGAAGTCCCTCCTTCTTGCCCTTCTGCGTGTCTCCTTAGGCGCTCCTGTAGGCAAAAAGGCAAAGAGAAAGAAAAAGGAATAAACGGAAAGAAAGCCAAAAATACATATATGGTGACGTGTGGACCAGTGGTCCTAGTCAAAAAGAAAAGGCGGAGAGAAAAAGGAATGGTTCGAATTGCGTGGATCCGGGGGCTCCCCTCCTAGGGTTTTTAGGGTTTAGGGTTTAGGGTTTACGAGTCTTTTCTTTTGTTTTTCTTCCCACTCCTTCTCGACCTGCCAACCCTCCTTATAATCGGTTCTATCATGAAGGAACTTGCAGCAATCTCCATATCCACAATATCCCGTTTCTTTATAATCCTTGCAAATTTCAGGTTTATAGTCAACATACATGGTAAGACGAACGTTGCTGGACCCCCGCGTTGGACCATAAAGACCAGTGGTCTTGTTGCGGGAGAGGGCCCCTTCGCTGGGTTTAACATATCTCCTGTGGGCCCCCAAACCCCTATATATGCCGCTTTCTAATTCTCCCTTTTCTATCTTTTCACTTATCAGCAAATTTCTCTCCATAATGGACCGGTGGTCAGTGGACCAGTCAGGGTCCACGTCGAAGGAGGCGGTGGCTCGCGCGTCATCGTCTAAGTGCTGCAGCAGAAAAGGAAAAAATCTATTCCATTTTTTTTCTATTCTCTTGCTTCTTTTGAAGGGGTGGGAGGGGGATACGCCAAGAGATCTTACTTGCTTTCTCTTCACCTCTCTAGAGTAGTTTGGAATATATTCAGTTGTCGATTATTAGAGCTAATAGTTGAAATAGAAGAAAAAGAGACACACTACTATCTGATGGAACATTTAATTATATATATATATACATATATATATATATATACATATATATATATAGCTATATACATATATATATTGTATATATAGATAGCTAGGATATTACTGTTATTAAACTGTATCATTTTGTTAAAAATACAAATGTTGAACAACTAAATATAGTAGATGAAATATAATTAAATTTAAATTTTCTAGGCTTCTTTTACAATATTAAGGTGTTTTAAGAGGTATAATTATAGAGGTATAAAATTCAAAAATATTGTATTCATTTTACTCTAAAATTTTTAAATAATACAATTTCATTTTTTACAATAACATAAATAAACTTTTATTTTGTTCGAACGATTATACTTTTGTGGTAAAATGATAAATTAATACTGATTGTTTTTTAAAAAAAATCAATATTATTTTCTGATCTTATTATAACAATTAATATTTTATTCTGTTTAGTAATTTTATTATTAACTGTTTCTAACGACTAAAATATCTTAATTTCTTTTACCAATAACCTCTTTATATTTAAATTCTATTATTACAGCAATAATCGTAAAAATAAATACAAATAATAATAAAGTTATTGGCTAATGTCAGTAAAAATACATTAATATCCTATAGGAGTTAAACTATTATGGCATTATAGATAAAGACTATTTGTGTTATAACAATTAAACTCTAATGTAATTATTACTGTCTATTTATTTAATCCCTAACAAGGAGAAGAGAGAAAAGAAAAAGTTCAAAAAGAGCAGACTATCATAAACGAGAACCAATCTAGAATAAAAACAAACAGGATAATAAAAATATAATAATAATTAATTTAATAAAATATAATATTAATAATGATAATATTAATAATAATAATAATAATAAAATATAAGACAAATAGATAGATGGTAAGAAAGAAGCAGAAGTATATTATTACTACAACTACTACTTACTAATAACAACAGTAAAGAATAGATTATAACTAAAATATAATAATACCTCAAATAAAAAATAAAAAAAGAATGATGAGAATAGTTGTAATAATGACAATAAATAAGTTGTAATAAGCAACAACCACGGAAATAAATGATAAAAAGAACAGTAATACATAAACAAGATATTAAGCAACGAGAAACAAAAGCAAGAACAAACAAAAATAAATAAATATAGAGAAATAACTGGACAGGCAACAAACAAATCAAAAAAAATTCAAACCCTAGGCCTAATATCAGCTTTGTCATTTCAGGTGTACGTACACCTCAAACAGAAGCAAAAAAACAAAAAAATAAAAACTTAATGGATTAATTATTAAATTCAATAACTAAAGATAAATTAATATATTTTACAGCGAGGAAAACCAAAGGAACGCCTCCGCTGTCCAGACCCCATCCTCTACACCTAAAACCCTAAACCCTAAACCCTAAACCCTAAACCCTAAACCCTAGAGCTTACGAGGTCCGGTTTGCTTTGTTGGGCCAAGGCCTCCGTCGCCTTCTCCAGTGGTGGCGTTTCTGTCTTTGTCTGTACACCCCAAACCACAGCAGCAGCAGCAGCGGCAGCAGCTAAACCCTAAACCCTAAACCCTAAGCCCTAAACCCTAAACCCTAAACCCTAGACATCCTACCTTTCCAGCGATAAAATGCTTGCAGATTTGTTTTCTCGGCTGTCTGCGCTTGGCGATATTTGCATGTTCTTCATCGCTGCCCTCTGAGGTTGCTGCTGTTGTTGCTGCTGTTGCTGCTGCTGCTGCTGCTGTTGCTGCTGCTGCTGCTCCCTGGGGGCTACTGCCAGCAGCAGCAGCAGCACCTGCTGCTGCTGCTGCTGCTGCTGCTTCTGTTTTGTCTGTTTCAGCTGCTGCTGCCTCTGCCGGGTTTGGGCGTTTGCGGACCCCCTTGGGGGCCGCCCTTTTGACAAACATTTGCGGTGTACGTGCAGCTAGGGTTTAGGGCTTAGGGTTTAGGGTTTAGGGTTTGGGGTTTGTGTTTGAGAGGGAGAAGCGAAGGAAGAGAAATGCAGATAGAGAAGGGGGCCTTTAGAGCAGCAGCAGAATGGAGGGGAAATGGAGGGAAAAGAAAGGAAATATGAGGTGTATGTACACCTCAGAAAAAAGAAAAAATGAATAAAAAGAGAAACAAGTTGGTTAATACTCAGCGACGAACCAAAAGCCCCAACGCGCAGCCTCCACAGCCCCTGAGGCAGGGAGAATCGAGAGGCTAGGGTTTAGGGTTTAGGGTTTAGGGTTTAAAGCCCCTTTTAAACAAACAACAAGGGCGATGCAGGCCCAAGAATTAATTCTTTTTCAACTCTTAAAGACATCCGCAGCTTTAAACAACAGCAGCAGCGGCTGCCCCCCCCACGCCTGGCAAGCAACCCAAACCCTAAACCCTAAACCCTAAACCCTAAACCCTAAACCCTCGCTCCGCGGCCCTTGTCGCCGTTTCCAAGGCCTCGGGGCCTAAACTTCTCCTTATTTCCCTCTGTAAGGAATCGAGGTGTACGTACACCCCAGCTCTTGCTCCCGCTGCTTGGCAGCTAGTTGTTTCCTTGCTTGCATTTCTTTCTTTTGCGGTTTCAGCAGCGGCGAAGGTCTTTCCCCGCATCTCGAAACGCTAAACCCTAAACCCTAAACCCTAATTCGCCTCTCGCACGGAGGGGCCCCGGGACCCCAGCGGCGACGGGCTCCCGCAGCCGTCTGTTGGGGTGGGTTGAACTATAGGGTTTCCGTTTTTTCTTTCTTCTGTCTCTTCTGTGTATTCTCTTTATTCAATTCCCCCAGTAATCGAGAAGAAAAAGAAAATAAACCGCTTAATACCCGCTCGCAGCTGCCGCCTGCACACACCAGCTGCCTATACACCCGAGCTGCCTATACACCCGAACTGCCTATACACCCGAACTGCGTGTTCACCGTGCTGCCGGTCGCCTGGACGCCCGAGCTGTCTGTACACCTGAGTCGCGTGTACACCGGAGCTGCCTGTACACCGTAGCTGCCTGTACAGCGGAGCTGCGTGTACACCCGAGAGCCCCTTAGATGCGCCACCCTTGCCAGCCCCGGTGAAGATGCAAACCCTCACAGACCCCGCCGCTCTTCTCGACCCCAACCTCCCCTTCAATGAGGCGGCTGTGCAGCTGCTAGACAGGGTCGTAGCGGCCATGCTCCTCTCCAACGACAGCGTAGAGGTGCGAGGGTTTAGGGTTTAGGGTTTAGGGGTCGGGCGCAGGGGGAAGGGAGACGGGTTGTTTAGCGAGAGGGGCCGTTTCGACTCGTGGGTGTTTCACCGCTGCACGCGAGGTGGAGGACCTGGACTCTAGGGCCTAGGGTTTAGGGTTTAGGGTTTAGGGTTTAGGGTTTGGGGTGTGCGTACAGCGGAACGTGGCGCATCGGGTGTTGGCCGAGTTTAAGACCTTGCCCAACGCCTGGACGCATGTTGCTTTCATTTTAAACAATTCAAAAGATCCCAACACTAAATTCTTTGCTCTTCAGATTCTTGAAGCAACCATTACGGTTCGACAAACCCTAAACCCTAAACCCTAGAGGGCATTGCGCGCCAGTTGTGCTGTGTTCAAGCCAAACCCTAGACCCGCTGCTGCTCTTGTTGCCTTTTTTTCTTGCTGTGCGGGTCGGGGCTCCGCCCGAGGGTTTAGGGTTTAGGGTTTAGGGTTTGCGGTTTTCAGACGCGTTGGAATGTGCTGCCGGAGACAGAGAGAAATGGCATTAAGGCATTTGTTACTTCTCTTGTCATTCAACTAGCAAGCGATGAAGAGAAACAAAACACAGAAAAACATTTCATCAACAAAGTCAATGAAAACCTCATTCAGGTGAAGACCCAGGCCAGGGCTTAGGGTTTAGGGTTTAGGGTTTAGGATTTAAGGTTTTTAAAGGGCCTAAGGGTTTGGGGTTTGGGGTTAGAAGCGAGGGTTTGGATGCAGTTCAGGAAACGGTAGTCATATGCTTAGGGTTGAGGGTTTAGGGTTTAGGGTTTAGGGTTTTGAGTATCTGTATGCTGATTTCCCATTTACATCTGTTGCTGTATATATTATTTTATTTTTTTGAATTTATTTTATTTGTTGAATTAATTTTATTTGTTGAATTAATTTTATTTGTTGAATTTTATTTTATTTGTCAGGTGTTAAGAAGTATATCTTTTTTTCAGATTCATGAGAAATTGCAAAAGTTGAATTTTTTCTTTTTTCCGTTTTTAAATTTGAATATTCGTTTTTCTTTTTCCAGTTTTTCTCTCTTTCTTCAGACATTAAACAGAGAATAGACAAGAACATGCTTATTCCTTTTCTCATTCTTTTTCCCTTGTTTTCTTTTTATTTTCTTTGTATTCCAGAAATTGAACAGAGAATACATGAGAACATGCATATTCCTTTTTCTGGCTTTTTTCTCTTTTTTCCCCTTCACCCCAGATATTGCGTATAGAATCCCTGAGAAACCAAGCCTATTGCTGTTCTTTTTTTTCTTTTTTTGGAGCAATTGAAGAGGAAACGAGTATCCGCCAGAGTATTGCCTTTCTGTTTCTGTTTTTTCTTTTTTTTCTGTTTTTTCTGCTTTTTTCCAGATAGTGAAGCGGGAGTGGCCGGAACGTTGGCCAACGTTTTTGTCGGAAGTTTGCCAGTCTTGCCGGGCCAGCCAGGGTTTATGTGAGAATAATATGCGATTATTGAATATGTTATCGGAAGAAGTATTTGATTTTGGCAGAAATGAAATGGTTTCCCGAAGATTGGGGCATTTGCGCGAAGAATTAACCCGGCAGTTTCAAGAATTGCACGAAACTTGCATGTTTGTTTTGAAGAGTTATATTTCATCTCCCGAGGGTTTGAGGGTCTCGCTGCTGCAGCAAACCCTTAAATGCATTGCCCATTTCTTAAAATGGGTCCCGCTAGGGTTTGTGTTTGAAACGGAAATTATTCCCACTCTTTTGGATTTCTTTTGGGACGAAGTTTGTTTCCGCTCCGACTGCCTCCGGTGTTTAACGGAAGTAGCTTCTTTGCAGCTTTCTCAGCAGGAAAAGGCTTTATTCAATAAACATTTAATTCAATTCTGGATTAAACTCAGCGATAAAGCCACACAAATACCAAAACAATCCTTGGCCTACAACGACCCCACCCGAGTACCACCCCAAGTCCGTCTTTTCTGGGAAACGACCTTCTGCCAACTGGCGCTTTGTCTAACAGGTGATAATAATAATACCTTTTCTTCCTTTTCTCCTTTTCCTGCTTCATCTTCTAGCGGAGGGGTAGTGGATGGGGGGTATTTCTTTCTTGGTATTCTTTGCCTTTTCATTGAGGGGTTATTCCGCTTATTGCGTGTCTAGGGGTCCAAAAAAGGGTCTAGGGTTTAGGGTTTAGGGTTTAGGGTTTAGGGTTTTTGTCGGATTTGTCGGATAGACAGTGTTGTTTTGTTGGGGTTTAGTGGTTATGGCCATGTTTTTATTCTATTTATCAATTAAGCATTATTGTTTAGGGTTTAGGGTTTATTGTTATTGTCATGTTCATTATTTAATGTCTTTTTGAATTATTATTTACATTAATTGTTCTGATTCTTTACGATAATTGATATTAATGCGAATAATCTCTTTTGGGGTTTTTGTTCCTAACGATTATTTACTTTGAATAATTTATCAATTTATTTTAATGTATTTGCTGTAATTAATTATTATTTAGTTATTTTTGCTGTAATCAATTAATATTTTTGTTATTATGATGCTCATAAATGGGATTGGTGCTTGTGAGAAAATTTCTGTATGTTTATTTTCGCTGTCATGTTTGCCTTCTTTTTCTTTTCTCTTTTCTTCCTCTTTTTTCATTTTTTCCTTTTCTTCCCTTTTCCTCTTTTCTTTCTTTTTCTTTCTTTTTCTTTCTTTTTCTTTTCCTTCCCCTTCCCTTTTGTTTCTTTCTGTTTCATTTTTTTAGTTTGCTTCTCCTTCTTCCCTTTTCTTTCCTCTTTACATTCTTTTTCTTCCCTTTATTTTCCTTTCCTCTCCTTTCTGTTTCTTTCTTTTTCTTTCTGTTTCGTTCTTTTTTATTTCTGCTATTATAATCAAATTTTTTTCTTTTTTTGTTGCTTTCCCCGTGGCTGCTGCTTTGGAATTCAACTTTTCGATTTTTTTGCAATTTTCCGAAACTTCTTTGAATTTTTTCCATTTAACTTTGTTTTTGATTTTAATTCTGATTTGAATTTGAATATAGTATTTATTTTCTTGTTTCTTCTCAGCTTTCCTGCGGAATCACCGCGAAACCGTCGTTGAGCCCCTCGACAAGGAATCCAACAAAACGCGGTGTATAGACACCTTAAAACTTTTAGTTGCAATTAGCGGCGCAGGCCACGATGAAACTTTTCAGATTTGTTTGGACTTTTGGTTTTCATTTGCAGAGGCCCTGCTCCAGGAAGTCCACCAAGAAGCCAAGGTAACGCCAAACCCTAAACCCTAAACCCTAAACCCGCGCTAGAAGCGGGAGCCGGGATGCAAGTTCCACCAAGGGATTGGGATCTAGGGTTTAGGGTTTTGGGGGTAGGGTTTGGTCTCTAGGGGCTAGGGTTTTGGGGGTAGGGGTCGGGCTTTAGGGTTTATTGTTTGGGCTCTAGGGTCTAGGGTTTAGGGTTTGGGCACTAGGGTTTAGGGTTTAGGGTTTCCGCGTTGTGAGTGCAGAAAAGGCAGGGCCAGCGAAATAGTGAGGGGCCTCTGTTGCTTTCCCCCGACGGTGGAGAAGGTGTGTCAAACTCTAAACCCTAAACCCTAATTTCTTTCTTTCCTTTGTTGAGGGTTTAGGGCGGCCTCTGTAGTGTTATTTGCTGCAGCATTTCTCGAGAACATCAGTTGAGTCCGTAGAACTCGGCTCTCGGGTCTCTAGGGTTTAGGGTTTAGGGTTTAGGGTTTAGGGTTTGGGGTTTAGGGTTCAGGGTTTAGGGTTTAGGGTTTGGGGTTTAGGGTTTAGGGTTTAGGGTTTAGGGTTTAGGGTTTGCGTGTTCTCTTTTTGGCTTCTTTAGTTTCTTTGACCCCTTCTGAACTTTCTTGGAGGGTTAAAGAATACGGAGAAGTATTAAATGAATTAAGAGGGGTTTTAATCAGCAGGATGGCAAAACCCCAGGAGGTGTACATACAGTTCGACCAGGAGACGGGGGAAGTCACGAGGGAATATGAAGTTGATACAGGTAAATACATAAATTAATTAATTAATTAATTAATTAATTAATTAATTAATTAATTGGTGGATAAATGATAATAAATAAATAGGTGAGGTTAAGGAGGTTGGAGGAAAAGGGAGGGAGAATATGCAAAATAAACAAAGGCAGAAAATGCAGATAAATGGGCTGGTAGGAGCCAGGTGTACAGACACCTATTATATTATTATATATATAAACTCTTATGACAATAAAAATACAAATATCACAAATAAATATATCATAAATGTAAACATATATATGTAGACGTTTGTACAGACAGAAAGAAGAAGGAAGAAGGGCTTAAGCAGCCGCGCGAAAGCCTGTTTTCTTTCGAGGGTTTAGGGTTTAGGGTTTAGGGTTTAGGGTTTTGTTTGCAGCCGAGGTTTCTCTATACAACACGATGCGGTGTACGCAAGTTTTGCTGACAAACTTGGGCCAAATGGAGACGCAGAGGTTGATGCTTTCGGTGCTGCATATGGAGGTAACAAGCAGCAACAGCAGCAGCAGCAGCAGCAGCAACAGCAGCAGGGGCAGCAGTTGCTGCTGCTGCTGCAGCAGATGCAGAGGAGACACACACACAGAGAAAGAAGCAGAGAAGGAGGCCGATTCCTCACCTTACAGCATTTGCTGCTGCAGCTATTGCTGCTGCTGCTAGTTCCATTGCTGCTGCTGCTGCTGCTGCCGCTGCTGCTGCTGCTGCTGCTGCTGCTGCTTCTTTTTCCCAACACACAAGTCCAGAACCCAAACCCTCCACAGGCCCAGCACAAAGCCCCAACCTCTCCCACCTCCCACTCCCAACCCCCCGAAAAAAGCAGACCTAGGGTTTAGGGTTTAGGGTTTAGGGTTTAGGGTTTAGGGTTGTAGGGTATATTGCCCCTCCTGCCACTGCCACTGCCACTGCCACTGCCCCTGCGCCTGCTGCTGCTGCTGCTGCTGCTGCTGCTGCTGCTGCTGCTGCTGGTGCTGCTGCTGCTGCTGCTGCTGCTGCTGCTGCTGCTGGTGTGTGTGTTTGCTGCCAGTGCATGCAAGCCCCGCTGCAGGGTGACCACTGGAACTCCACTCCCTTGAACCGGCTGTGCTACAGCATTGGCTCCATTAGTGGAGCCATGAGCGAAGCCGTCGAAAGACCATTCGTTGTCGAAGTAATCCGCAGCCTCCTCAACCTGTGCGAATCCATGCGCGGAAAGGGCAACAAAGCGGTAGGGT
>HG711351.1:1651-20255 GCA_000499725.1 Eimeria brunetti
GTGCTCTTCCCCATGCGTCACTCGCAACAATCATAAAACACTCAAAGCATCCAACCAACAGATCCACCCACCAACTGCCACTCCGCCTGCATCCTGCACATAACCCCTCGTATGCCCCCTTACACCCCCTTCTTTCCTTCAATCCCAAACGCACTTCCTGCTCCTGCCCACACAACGTACCCATCCTGAGCATACATTCCTAAATGTCAATTCGCCTGCCAATTCTCAGCAATAAGTAATTCGCGCAAGGCGCATTACTAATTGCTGCGTCGCTCTCTCCACGACCACCTAAACAAAAGGAAGCCGCCGCCTCTGCACAAAGAGTTCCACCCAGCCATCCATCATGCTCAAAAGGAGCTCAGTTGCCAGTCAGCCGCACAATAGAGGTTTATGGCCTCTGCATGAAGGCTCCGTCTTGGCGTTCCAAACGCATGTCGTTGCTTCGTCTTTCCACGTAGTTGTCCGTTGCGCACTTGCCGAACATCCATGAACAAGTTTTGCCTGGCATGCAAACGCCGTCAAATCTACGCATTATCATTACCTTTGTTGTGCACAGACGCGAATCCTGAATGCTGCATAGGCACGATACTAGCCAACGGCGAGCTTCCGTAAACCCTAAACCCCTAGAACAAGACAAACACCCATATCGCCCGCATATTTTATATACGCACATCCTGTATCACGGATGTTTACTGTGCAATTGAATGCCCTCCTGCATGGCCCACAATATCCGCACACACTCTGATCAACTCCAAGGCTCCCGCTCGTCCTACCCCCTTTTGAAGTGCCGCATGGGAGCCATTGTCTGACCGAATCCGTAACTTCCTAGCTGCGTCTACATAATCGTCCTTCTGTGCAGCAAATGCCTCGCGTTTGTGCTTCCGCTCGAACCTGTCAACGCTGAACCGCTTACCACAGGGGTACAACTATATACGCCATTCGTCTTCCATGTAAACAGAGCTTGTGGTCTTGATCGCTGGGCACAGTCGAACTTTTAAACCAGTTCATGGTGGTATTAAGCAATCGCCTACAGGATGCTTTATAAAGCCTTTGCGTTTGTTTACGTGAGCATACGATGGGTCTTGTGACAATGCCTCCATTCAGGGTATTTGCGAATGTTGATAGTGCATGGCCCCCTCCGGGAGGCTGGACCTCTCTACAGTCCGCCGAATTAGAAGTTGCGCAATGTGCAAACAGTCGCACGCCATCATAGGGCAGGCATGGTCGGTGGCGTCCGCTTTGTACGCATTATAATCGCTCCGCCTTCTCACCTTTCGCCAAACGCGTGCCGTATCATAATTGAGTGCAATAATTTACCATTTCTAGCATGAGTACAAGCTCATTGCACTGTGTTCCTGAATGGCAATGGAACTGTACGCAGCCGTTAACCAACACCGCATGCCTACTCCCTGCATTGAGCACGGAGGCTGCTTCCAACGGCGCCTTGCAATTCTCTAGGGTTGCCGTAACTCGGCTCGGGAGATGGGCTTCTGTTTCTCAAAAGGCGCACGGCAGGATCACTGGGACTGGTTAATGTGCACTTCATTCATCGACCAGCCGCAGGCCTTGGTAATCGTTCTGCCGACCACTTCATAGTTTACTGCTGCAGCGTATTCTGCGTAAAAAGTCACATGCCGACGCTCCGCCAGCGTGTGCACCAGATACATCGTCTAGTGTTCCTCTTTGGATCTTTTATGGGAGGACACATCTGAAGGGCAAATGCTGCAGAAGCACTTACTGCATAGCTCCGGTCCACTGCGCCATTCAGTACCTTACTTGATAGCAGACACCTGCACATCGGCCGAAATGGAACCTCTTGCGCAGCCCCTCTGCACGTTCTCTGCGCAAAGCAGTACCTGAAGCTCCCCCAGGCTCGCGCGCTTCTCATTGTAAACAAGCTCTCCTGGCAAATAGCTAACCCAACAGTTAAGCTGAGCGACAGCCCAAATGTATGTTCAGTCGAGGCATATTACTGTCAGCACCCAAAAGAACACGCAACTGAGCTATTGTCATAAGCTTTGACTTGCCACATATCACGCGTTCCTCCGCCTTGCAAAGAGTGTACAGTAAACTGGTGGAACGCGCTAATCTTACAGAGTCACTGCCTTTGCTAAAGTTTTATCCCTCACGCCCGTCACCACCAACGATAATGGGTGCGTACCACCCTCATTAAATCACCACTCAAGATACTGGTCGTACACCCGCCTCATTAAATCCGCAACTACAGATGGCAACCTGGGGCAACAGCAGCAGCATGCGCACCTTGCGTCACGTGACGGTCGAGAAGCTTGGAGCAGCCAAACGCCGTCGAAAACAAACAATAAGCCACCGTCTTTCAAAAATGCACCCCACAAGCATATGTTGGGTTACATTATAATTTTGTTTGCTGCTATTGCCGTTGAAGCACTGTTTTTTGACTATTCCAGCTCGCCTTGTGCTGTCTGGTCTAGAGAATGCTGTTGGCGCTGCCACAAACTGCATTAGCATTCCGCGCGCAAAATAGCAATGCGCTCCCAGCAGTACAAACTATCGCCCCACACGGCGATGCGTATCGAAGACGAGCACTGAACTAGACGGCTTCGAGGCTGTTGCAGAAAACTAGCTAGACGGGCCTCCCACTCCATTACAAGCCATTTCATGGCCCCAGCATCCCGTGTGTGCACCGCTCCCCATAAATGCACAGCCGTTGTTCGAAAATGCAGCCGCTGTTCCTGTACATGCTCAAAGTGCACAGCATCTATCCACATTCTGCCCCTTGTCTCGATATGGAACTACGTGCATAGGAAGTCTGCTTCCACGAAGGGGGGGAATGAAAGATGGAAACTAGTCTTGAAAAAAAAAAAAGCGCTACTTGACTGCCATACTCCCGCAACCTTTCGAAAGCGCTCCACCACACGCTTACAAATTTGATCCAAGCAATGTAGCGAAAAGTAAGAAGACCATGCGCATAACACACTCTCGACTCCTGGCTGTCCCGTACTTCCGGTTATTTCGACTTAAAAGACAGTTCCCTGTTCGCTCTCGGGCATCCTAAAAAATATTTGTGTTTCTGCGCTCACTCAGTCCATTCGCTAGCACTCAACAAAAAACAGCGCCCTGACACGGCAAATTCGTGGAAATTTTTGGCTTGCTGAGGCAGCCAGATGAAGGCATGCTCCCTGTACAATTCATTTCTAAGCAAGATTTTACCTGCTAAAATCAATCCACTTTCAGCATCGCCTCCGCCATCCTCCCCAAGGGCCCTCTTCAAATATCCATACACGCCGATGGTGAGCGTTGTTCTGGGAGCAATCCCTTGCTAACCGAGCACTTGAAGCAGTTGTTGGCAAGGAATACCGTTTCATTAACACTTGGTTGAAATACACACGTTCGAAGGGCGGTTGTACCCGCACAAAGTAGTGGCATTGCTGAGCGTTAGTGCTGGAGAGCCCAATGCGTGGTACATTGAAGCAGTCGAATTCCTGGCGCAAGGCTAATTCCATGCAAAAGTCGATTCAAATTGCCAACTGGGTTGCTGTTAGTGCATGCAGGTGCATGCAGGTATAGTTGAATCAGAGCAAGGATATGCCACATACACTCTGAAGACGAAAGAGGCTCAACTACAACAGGAACACTGCAACTCCAATACGGTTCACTGAGCCTGGACACTATGAACATCGTTTCACAAGGATTATCAGCTGAAATGCACGAACAACAGTGCTAGTGGATTCTATACCACGAAAGGGGGATGCCTAGCCATCCGACGGCGCTTTTCGCCTACACTTACTGAGCAAAAATCCCCAGGGCCAGTTGCAAGTCTTCGTGCACTAACTCGTTGGTAAGTCGTGTGTTTTGGGGCCCTAATAGCATGGAAGCAGCGGATGACCAAAAAGCCCACCGCTAGAGCCAAGGCCAAAAAAGTTACTGCGGCAAGAAACGGGGTGCTGCGCCTGCCTTTTCCCACAGGCGCTCTCAACCCATTATATATTGCTGCTTCACCTTTGGAATTGATCTGGTCGATGACAGGCTCTTCTTCAATCCCACGCAGGTCACTCTCTGCCTGCCCCACGGGCGAGGCGAAGAGCAAAATCGACAGAGCAGATGAGAGGCGCATCCTCTGGAAAAAAAGACGAATTTTGCTTCTGTTTACTATATTTGAAAGAAAAAAATAAGATGTTGAATACGGGTAGGGACCACCACCACAGGGCGAAAAAGGCGCGCCGCTCGCGGCCCGGGTACCCACCAGAATCCTGGCAGCAAGTGTGCAACACCCGTGTTGTGCTGAAATAGATACATAACTCAGAAACCTGTTTCAACTTTAGGTATTTACCCCACATAAATCATATTCGCGGCAAACTTACGTGGGATGCAGTGCGGGAGCTCTAGTCCTCCCCTGCCGAAAACCCAATGTCTTCAGCGTCCTACCTAAGCACTGCCAGCGGTCCATTGTAACTAACAGGCTACCACTTTATATTGCCTATAAGAATTCACCTTCGTCTGGCTGCTTCATACCCTCATTGGATCAGCTGCGTTTCACATCTGAGCACAAGCGGTACCAAGCGCAACGCCCAAGGTTTAACAACTCCTTGATCTGATTAAAGGGCCGGCTGTATCGATATGCACCCATTCCGTGAGATGATCACTGGTCAACCGCAGCGCCCTATGCTGTGCCTGTAGGTTTGGGGCGGCCTTTTAGAGCGGGGACCCCAATCCAGTTAAAAGTTATAGCTATCCGCTGCCATCGGGCAGGCTGCGCGTCCGCGTTGGCAACAGCCGGTCCTGCTCCAAGGTGTGTGTCCCAGCCCCAAAATATGGGAAATAGGAGTTAGACTCGGTGGTGGCCCCGAGGTAGCATTAGCTAGATGGAGAAGCGTGCATCACAACCGAGAAGAGATTAGCCTCTGAGTAGGGAGAGCCCTCTGCAGACGGGGGTGGAGATAGCGCCCGCTATGCAACGAGTATCATTCGTATTACCGACGAACTACATAGCCGGCAACGGTATCCAGAGTGTCTAAGGTCCCTGGGAGTGGTGTAGCCAAACGGGGAGAGTTTAGGGTCCTAGTGTTCTCAGGACCCAATCAAACTGGAGGCGCCCTCACGAGAAGGTGCGCCGAACAGCACCTTCCTCTTCGTTACCTGTGCTCCCAACGACAACAAGAGAACGAACAGCAGTCCCTAGTGAACAGAGACAGAGTTGCGAGCCCTTTCCCACGATGTGGTGGGAAGGGGCTAGGAAGGTGGGAGGAATTGCGGACGGCAGGAAGCTGCTGATAATATAAGCTAAATCCCATTCTCTCTTCTGCCCAGGCCTTGCTTCAATATAGATTAGTGAGCAGAAAAGACATTTACAAAAGTGTATGCTTCCCTGAACAGAAGAATACTCAGTTTCCGCTATTCTTCCCTGAGGGGCACCTCCCTAGGTTCCTGCTGCAGCGAATTTCAGGCCGGCAAGCAAGTTCCTTCTTCGAGCCTCAAGCTGCTATCACTAAGCTTTAGAATGCTCAAGATACTCAACTAATGCAGCAAAGGAAACGAAAGAACAGATCCTGAAGGTAATTGCATTGCTCTGCAAGAAAAGTGTTCCCCCTGGCTCCCCAGTCTTCCTGTTACAGCGCCCCAAAGGTCTGCGGCTTGGGAAAAGGAGGGTGTAGTGCTTATGCTGCAACATCATATTAAACTAGGTGCTGGAAGTGCTTTGCATGCAATCGAACAATAGCTTCACTCTCCTCTTCATGTACAATATTCTAGACGCGCGGTGTGCCCATAGTCCATAAGTGCCAGCCCGCGCTTACCTCTGAGTGCTTCCGCATCCGTTAACAAAGGACATACCAGCGCAATGACCGTGCCGAAACAGCCGCGCCGTCAACGTTGCCATGACTGTAGTGAAAATACGCTACAATCGATCTGCTCTTGGCAGGAAACGCAGGAAGACAATCACACGCTATGGCATTAGGACATTTTCGGTCGCATCAGTCTCTCCCTCCAGCCTCGCAATTTGTTTTTGGTTAAACCAACCGAAGAGACGCTTTTACTAATTGCCCCCATAACGTTGTCATCTGCAGTGGCTCGTTTGTGTCGCGGTTAAAGTGAGCTGAAGGAAGTGTTGCCCCTGGCTCTCCTGCTCGAGTGAAGTGGAGAATACTGGGTATTTCGAGGGGGATTGTAGTGAACAGTCATTACAATCACGGTAAACAATACTAACCTCACATTTTGCCGTGCTCATTATGTTCATAAGAAACGTGTTACTCTCTACGGGCATGTGGGTTGACAACTTGCTAAGTAAGCTGTCAATGAGCCTCGTGGTTAATAAGTATTAGATGTATTTGGATTGGACCCTCAGTGAGAGTATCCTTGCAAGTGTAACAAGAAGTGGTGACACATCCGAAGCTGTCCCCTTCCCAGCCACAGCCCCAGCACGTGGGATCGCCTTGCCAGGGTGTGTAGGGACGGCAGAACATTCTTCCTTTTCTTATTAACCAACAATGAATCTATTTTGAAGTTTTGCGGTAATTTATTTAACTGAACAACGACGTAACGATAACATCATCCGTCTCAGTAACACTCAGCCTGACGCAATCAGGAAAGAACGTCAGGGCGTTGCAGTGAGGACCGACGGTGGAGGCCCACAGACAGACACATTTCTCTACTGGCTGTTGATCGATGCTAGAGCAAGATATCTATTATTATTGATGTTCATCACAACATGCCATAGAGCTGGCTCAGGACTAAAGAGAGTCTGAGCGTTCTTTCATTAACAATCCCCATGTCCTGCAGTCCCTCTACTTGTCGTAGATCTTGATACCCCATCGTGTTTGGGTGAATCGGGACATCAACTATAAAATCACTAAGTGACTTCTGTCTGCGTTTGTGTTATCGTTGGGGGCACAAATCGCAGGGCAAGGCTGGTCTTTGTGGCTCACTGGTGAAGAAGAGGTCTGTTCCCGAGGGCGCTGTGATCTCCAGAGCCCCAAACTCTCCTTTGTTGGCAAGCAAGGAAAAGTTCCTCACAAATATGTGGTCAGGTGCGCCTGTTACAAGCGCCTTCCACGCGCGCATGGTAAGCCAATGCAAGGTGTTAGAGGAGCCACTTTTCAGAAATTTTATTTTTGCATGCTCTTAGTGATCGTCGAAAGAGATTGAGACAAAGACATTTTCCCGGAACCGCCCCTAATTGCAGTGCATCTATATTGCCTAGGCACCTCCCACCTCCTGTATCATGGCCTACGGGAAGTTTATAGGTAAGTCTCTAGTTACTTGCAGAGTAAGTACTGATTGTCAGGTAGATGCGTAGAGATTTTCTACAGGGCTAGTGCAAGGGGCAAACATGTGCTGGGTTGTGATGGCATACTAGGTTTCCTTGCATCACTACTCCCGGAAAGGTCTATTGGAGCCCATTTCAGGCCGCCTCACCTCGCAGTGGGCGCAGGTCGCTAGCCCAGTGTGCCTAAGGAGCCTGGCGCTGGATGCGAGGTCAGGTGTTCTTTTGGAGCCTTGTGTCAACTACGGTGATGAGTGCTTCGGCTTTATTGCAGCTCAAGGCTTCCCTTGAATAAGGTGCAGCAACCTTGTTACACTTTATAGCACTGCATGCGAGAAACTCCCCTTTTGTGTATCAACAAAGGAGAGTTTAGGGCTCTAGGGAACTTAGGACCCTCAGGAACGGACCTTTCTCTCACTAGTGGGCAACGAAAGAATGCCCCAGCTCCGTGACTTGTGCCCCCAACGATAACACAATGGCAAGTAGAACCCACCTGGTGATTATATCGTTAAGGGCTCGAATCCCCTCACATGATGGGGTGGCAAGAACTAAGACAAATAGAGGGGCTGCTGGCCATAGAGATTATTGGTGAACGAACGTTCAGTACCTCTACAGTCGATCTATAACACCTAATGAAGTCCCTTTATTAGAAGGCAACGCAGAACGATTGTGGCTACACCTAAGCAAGCAGGCGGTGGAAGCCTTCAAGCATGCGTTCTGATGCACGTTTCTTCCCACCATATGCATAACTGCAAAAAATTTAACGAAAGAAAATGTTAACAGAGGGTTGCATTTGAAGGTATCAGTCATGTGAACAGAAGTACAATGGTGAATCAAAGTTTCCATATAATCGGTTTCTAGCAGAGCCGTTCGTCGGAGAGAGGCCGTCGATAATCGGCTGGGCAGCTGGGCCGCAGGCATGAAAAGGCTGAAGCTACTCGTATGATAGAGCACCTTCGCATAGAAGACAGAGAAAATGTCAGTTTCACAGCCGTAGCCGAGGAAGAAGAAACTGGGTAGGGAGACGACCCAGATTAGGACCTTACGTATATTGAGGATGCGAATGCCAGACTAATCCAGAGAAGGACTAAAAGCGTCAACGGAAAGCAGCCAGTGAATGCGGTACCCAGAAGGCTGGAACGACGTACAAAGTACCGCATCTGCTTCGTTTACAATAACTAATGCCATGCAATTAACGTTTAACAATGCATGCAATGCGGTATTGTACTGGAAAAGCAGGGCTTCGAGCACCGCCGAAAGGCGAACAAGATAATGGTTGGGTCAGCGTGCGGGGCAGCGATGGGGGAAAAGGATGACTACAGCGCGTGCAGATCCTCCTCGAGTTAGGTCTGTGGTTATTCAAGCTCACACTAATAGTCAGGAGTTTCTAGCGTACACTTGATACCTGCTGTATAATGGGCTTTCATTGGAAGCCAACTGAACAAAGTACAACTAAATTGCCTTTTCAACTACAGTTCGCAGTTTGCGAACCGCAGTTGAGACACAAGAGTCCCCAAACATGTGGGCGGAAAATATGCCCTTGAATATGAAATTAGTCATATCTCCATAATATGGGATTTCTGCGTTGAACCGCTTTACAACCGCATAATCCTAGCCTTGGGTGACCCAGTGGATTGCGCAGATGCATCGCCCCATTTGCTCTATCAATGTATATGTGCACGGAAGCTAGGAGAGCGTGCGCCTCTCAGCGCTTCCAGAGGGATTTGCACTCCCTACGATAAAAGGGATGAAGACAGGGCCTCAAGGAGAAAGGAACGACGAGCCACCCACGCAGCGCGCAGATGCTGCAGAAAACGATGGAAGGACGTATGCACTCAGCCGCGGCGGCTTCACAAAAACCGCGCTTTTAGGGGATTCGATTCAACTAACGCGCAAGGAACAGCAGAAATAGGCACAATTGAAAGGAGTGTTCTTAGATGCAGTAGACGAGAAAGAGCAACCATGGGGACGGCGAGATTGAACACATCCCCGGACCCGAAAGAACCTTTTTCCCAAGGTACTGTGGACCCCACATCCTGAAGAAGAAAGTGAGCAGCGAGCAGACGAACTGGTACGGGAAGGCAAGGCTCAACGGTTAACTAGCGCGTTTGGCCGGAAAGCAGCTAATGTGGGCCGACTTCAAGCACGTCAACAAGCCTACTGTACACAAGTTTCCAAGGCCACAGATCAACGACCGTTCCAGCAAGTTGCAGTGCAGCAGCCTATTGATGTTTTTGGGCGATTTTACAGGTTGCAATGCCCCCCGCTTACGGGAACACGACTGCGCTCCTTACACGCATCCGCAAATTGGAGTACACGCGTATGCCTTATGGGCTACTGAATACACGTGCTTAACAGTAGCGGCAGGTGAGTTGCGATTTCTTGACACCAATCAATAAGGTGTTGACGCTAATACAGCTGGGCGGTCTGCTTGCGTTCAGCTGGAATGTGCAGGAAAATTTGCAGCACCTCCGGCATGCTCTGCAAGTGCTACCAGAGAAGCAGTAGCTCGTATAAGCAAAGAGACGCATGAGGATTGTGCAAGCAATTTGTTTTTTGGTTCTGATATCTCTGCATCAGGAGTCAAACAAGATTCCAAGATAGGGGCGAATTGGGCGTGGGCGCTACGCTTGTACACGAGCACAGACATCAAGGGCTCCTGGGTCTCTGATCCTACAGGAACTTTATTCCTGGATTTGGCCCCATCGCCGCCACTCTAGCGGATCCACTGAAGAGGAGCAAACAGCTTACTTGGGAAGGTGAGGTGAAGCTGCCCGTCGCCTAGTCATCTACTTGACATTGTCTCCAGTGCTCGAGCTTTCTAATTTCGGTAAACCATTCTTCCTAACAGTGGATGCGGGTGACACGGCAGTTGGGACAATGCTATATCATTGGAACAATTACTCGAAAAGACGTACAATAAATGCCTGATGCACTGTTTCACTGAGAGGGAGCAGAAATGCCCAGTAGAGAAGGTGAAGTTCTATCCCGCGGGGTAAAACACTCTGGAATTTACTAATACTGTATGCGTGTTACCGTTCAAGCTGGTATTCAACACCTGGCATGCATGGCGACGCAGTCAAGTATATCAAGGGCATAAACAGCGTGGTCGCTGACGCACGCTCCCCGTAATTTTCAGCTCAGGCACAGTGTTACGGAACTACTCTTAGCTGGGGCGATTCTTATTATCTTTTCAAAATGCTTTCTTCGTATTCCCTAGGTACTCACCGAGCTGCGGCCCTCGCTAGGCACAGAAATAGAAGGCGGGTCAAGCACTACAGCCTGGACGGTGACCTCTTGTAGCATCAGACCCAACGAGGACTCCGTCTATACGTTCCAACCTCGCCACGGCACAGACATTTTTTGCAGAATGCGCCATCGTGCTTGAGTGGGCCATGATGAAGTTGATACCACAACCGAGCGATTCTGCGAGTTCCTTTTGGCTGCGTAGGGTGCTCCCCTCAGCCGAGAGATATGTCCTGTTTTTTCCGGAATGTCAGCAGCAAGAGACGTGGAACACCATCAAACACGGATTCTGTCAGGGTCGTCCGACTCATGAACGGCTCTGGACGGATACCTAAACCGACTTCATCATCGGAGCTGCCACGAGCTAGACGCTACCATAGCATTCAAGTATTTGATGGCAGACTCAACACGAACATGCATTGCATGCCGTGTTCAAGCTTAGTTCGGGCAGAGGGGGTAGCAGACATATTCAGTAGCCATGCATGGCACGAACAGTTTTCATTACTGAGAGTGGTCCTAACTGCGTTCGCGCCTGCTAACACAAAATCATGACGCGCCTTAATTTCGAGAAGAGCATGACCGCCGCGATCCATCAAGAGGCAGTCGGCCAGGGGGAAAGCCCTGACCATACGCCAGTGGAATATCTGCTAGTATTCAAGCAGAAAAACTCAGAAAAGTGGCATGATTTTTTCATTGCAAGAAATGCGTTTCCATTACAACATTACACCCTTCGAGCCGTTGCTGCTCCGCTTCACTGGTCTACAATGACGTTGCTTTTGTACGAGCCCGCGTAAGAACCTGCTGTTGGAAGCCAAACTAGTACTGCCAACGCTACCGACATTGATATACTAGTTGAAGGAACGACGAGATGCATGCGAACAGCTCAAGAACTCCAGACCAGTAACTACAGCAAAGGACGTTCAGACGCGACTTCCCGCCCATTTTAGTGGGGCCGTACGCCTTCCAAAAGCAGGGCTGCGAGCTGCAGCAGCAGCTCGCCGAGAATTGGGTAGGACAGTTTGCTCTTTGTTCCCATGTTAACATGCTGAGATACGCCAGCGCCACCATCAGCATGAAAGATATCCCATACCAGTATTGCTGGCCTCCTAGGAAGGTTTACGATGTCAACGAACTCCTGTCGAACTCAAAATACGAAAAGCGAGCAGTGGAACCACTGGCCGAGATATATACTCTGGAGACACGGTCTGAGAAAGTCCCCGCAGCATGCTAACTAAAGGGAGCTTGGGGACCTAGGAACATAAGGGCCCTCGGGAACTGGACTGCACCGTCACCAGTGTATTCAACAAACACTAACTGCCGTTTCGCGACTTGTGCGCCAACGACAACGCAGTCGCAAGCAGTATCCACTAATACGTTTCAGGTATGGTCGCGTGTCGCCTCACACGATGGGTTAGCAAAGGACTCAGACAACTGGAGGGACTGCGGGAAAGCGAAAACCGCTGGTGAGCGAGCGCTCAGTCCTTCTTTAGTCCAGACCTTGCTTTAGAACATGTTAAGAGCTACAGTCGCTTTCACAAACCTAGTACTTTCTTATGCAGAGGCTGGATAATAGCCAGCGCCGTATGATCCACCACTATGGGGCACATCCCCCTGGGTCGCCGCTGCAAACGCGCAGGTGAGCATCTTCTGTCGGCGAGCATCTTCTGTCGGCGAGCATCTCCTGTCATTCCAGACTAGCACTTGGGTTCAGAAGTTTCAAGACAGTTCTGTCCAGTAACTGAAGCATAATGATAGCTTCAGGATAGTTTGCCATTCTTTTTCCAAATACAAGGGTGGTCCGTTATCCCCACTTGTCCCGGCGCAGCTGCCCCAAAAGGCTAGGGCTTAAGAGAGGAGACGGTCTAGCAGGCGTCGCAACGTCCCCTTGTAGTAACTGTCACGACGCGATCACTTGGAGCCAAAGCAATACACCAGTCGTTGGTATTTAACACCTATGGAGCTTGTAGGGGATAGTTAACACTTACATCTGTAGGTGCAAACATGTCCCTTAACAACGCAACGAGCACAGCAAACCGCCAGGTTGGCATAGGTGACGTGATTGTAGTGAAGCTTCACTACAAGCGTTGTCCAACACTAAGATGCCTCAGGAAACCAGAATACTATGTTAAATGAACAAAAGAACGACATCCTGAGTGTATTCGGTATATCGCCTACTGGTAGTTACCTCTCAGGAGCACCTGCAGGTCCTCCTCAATACAGCGGAGGCGGCTGCGCTTTCCGGTGCGTACAGCTTTGCTTTCATTACTCTATTTCATCGGTCGTGGGTCTATCTAATGTGCTCTGTACAAAAAGTTTCCCTTATCTTCTTTCCTGTGAATTTTCAGAGGTTAATGTCTTCTCACTTTCTATCTATGCTCCTCCCTATCCTCACAGCCAGCAGCTTCCCATGGGTGAGGCTGCAATTTTTCATCTTGAGGGGCTGTGTATTACACTTTGCGGTTGGTTAGCCCGATTCCCGCAGCGGGATCGGAGCGTCCGCGATAATAGCGTGTCAGATCTTACTTTTCACTGGGTTATGATGGCGGCTTCAGAAAGAAGCTCCCAACTCACTGGAAGTGCGTAGGACACCGTGGTTAGCAAGCGGCCACGGCGCTGAAAATGCCCATATTTACTGGCCTCCAGCCGGCAGGGGCATCAGAGCAGTCACCCAGCAGTGATTGAATCTGTTTGCTGCCTCCTCACCTTTGCTCTCAGTTTCATATGCCACATGAGTGAATGTGCCCTTCTAGTCAAGGGGACATGCAGAGTCTCCTTGCCTGCAGACTGAGTATGGAGTGCCAGCTGCTTATCAACTGCTTGCAAAGCTAGCGTTTGCAGTAAAGGGGGAGTGGGTACGACTGCATACTATGTAGTAGTTTCCGCAAGGTGCTTTGGAGCCCATCTCCAGTCGCCTCACCTTGCAGCGGCTCCGGGCCCGGCGTAGCAAAGGGGTCTGGGGCTGGATGGGAGGTCAGCTACATTTTAGGAACCTTTCGCCAGCTATCATTTAAAGCAGTTTGACTCTATTTCAGCTCACGTCGGTTCCTGCATAAGACCAGGGAGCCTCGTTACACAATCCCAACCCAGCCCGCCATACTGCATGGGAAAACGCAGCAGACAATTGATAAACGGGCAGCTAGGAGTCCATATTCAGTCTACAGAGAAGCACAAATATAGATACTAACTCCTCAGAGATATGATACAGCGGGGGCTAAGCGCCTGAACGGGCAGGCTACCGGCGGCACCGGGTGGGTCCTGCAGAGTGCCCGGCCGTTCTGTCCGTCTCTGTGTGGTTTCTTTCTCGCGGTGATAAACTGATGATAAATAAATTATTATATAAATATGTTTTTTAAAACCTGCTGCTGCCTATACAGACCGCACTGGGCCCCCGGCGCCGGGGCTGAGCCCTATGCACGACGACCGATCCTCGCCTGCGACCTGTTCGCTCGAGGATCTATCTGCCACCTGGGCTCCACCCAGCCAGCGCATGCGCCGTGTGCTGCTGTTGTTGGGGGCGAGAAACGGAAGAAAACCCCAAGAATTCACCTTTAATTGAGCGGAAAAAACAGAAAAGAAATACCCTTGCCTTTCTATTCGCTCCCTTTCAACAGGTGCTGCAGGTACGGCTGCCGGCCCTGGTGGCGATCGCGGTGGCAGCAGGAGAGCGGCGCTGGCGGCGGCTCTGTGCAGGCCAGCCCTGTCCGATTTTTCTTTCAATTCGGTTTCAAAGAAACATTACTCCTTTGCATGCAGCCCTAGAGCTGCTGTATTCCTTAGAAACCCTCTTATCCCCCGCCCAGCCCCGGCTCTGACCCAGTCGGCGGCTTCCGCCAGCCACGGGGCCCCTCCCTGCTGCTAGGCGCCGATGTGTGGGATGGAGGGTACAGCTGCCCTCCTGCGTGAATCTCAGCGACAGTAGTTGCCCCTTGGGGCCCCCCGCAAGGGCCCCTTCCCTAGGAGGCGGGCTGGGTGGCTCCGCAGCAGCAGCGCGAGCCGTCGGCCCCGTTTGCTGCAGTTGCTGCAGTTGCTGCAGCTGCTGCGGTCGCTGCAGCTTTTCTCCCCGTTGCATGCATGCAGACGAGGCGTCTGCCTCTGTTAAGCGATAGAAACGGCCTGAAAGGAGATAGACAGAAGCCCCTCAGAAGTTTTTCTTTGCTCTCTCAGCAGCAGCCCCGCGAGTGCATTTCGCTGCATGCTGTGGGGATGGCTAGGGGCCGTCCTCACCGTGCTCTGTGGCTGTTCGCAGCGGTCCTTGCTGCTATTGCTGCGGCTGCTGCCGTTGCTGCTGCTGCTGCTGCTGCAGATGCTGCTGTCGCCTACCCTGCCCCCGCCTCTCGAGAACCGGAGCTACAGGGCCGACCTCCCCGAGGGTACGGGGGCCCCGGGGGTCCTGGGGCCCCCGCGGGTGGGGGTTCCCCCTACCAGGCTACAGGAGGTGTAGCTGCAGCTCCAGGTGTATGGGTGGACGGGGGGCCCCTCGAGGAGGGCCTGCAGGGGCCCCCGGTGGGGCTGGAGGGGGAGGGGGGAGCAGCAGAAGCAGAGAAAGAGCGAGATGCAATGGGGGCCTCGAATGCGTCTTCTTCTCGGCGGCGCACGGGTTCATCGCAGGGGTACCGGGAGGCAGGGTGGGGGGGTTCTGGGGCCCCCCCGCAGGGGAAACGGTGGGAGGGGGGGGGCCCCCAGGGCCCCCAGGGCCCCCAGGGCCCCCAGGGCCCCCAGGGGCCCCTGGGGCCCCTAGGAGATGAAGCGATTCGGACGGAGTCGAGCAGAGATGCTGTAGGGAGGGCCCTGCGCAGCGCCGGGAGCTCAATAAAGTTGATGTCTAGACGGGCGTATAGAAGGAGTGAAGAATACTGGCAAGAACCCAGAAGAAAAAGGACTTTAATGTATTTTGCTGCTGTTGCTGCTCTGGCAATGGGGCTGGCGTATGGGGAACACAGACTAAGGGTTCGCTCTGCCGAGGGGCAGCAGCTGCTAGAGAGGGAGGCCTTCATAAGAGAAGTTGAACGGGATATTGTCTTAGAGAGGGAGGGGGTAAAGAAGGCCCTGGAAGAAGCCAATGCAGCAAGACTGGACCAGGAACAAACAGCTAAAGAATTAGCCCTTCAAGAAGAAGAACTCAAGGCCCTCAGAGAAAAACTCCGAAAAAGAGCAGCAGCTCTACAAGAGGAACAGCTGCAGCTGAGTGTGAGGCGGGCTAGGGCGGGGCTGGTGTCTCCTCTGGAGTGGGAAGGAGACAGCAGCAGCAGCAGCAGCAGCAGCAGCAGCGGCAGGGGCAGCAGCAGCAGCGGCAGGAGGAGCAGCAGGGTCGGGGGCCCTGCCGCCAGGGGGCCCCCGGGGCCCCTGGGGGCCCTGGGGGCCCTCGAGGAGATCCCTGAAGAGGAGACAGAAGAACAACTGTGGCTGGAGGAGACAGAAATGCGGGAGACAGGGGCTGCCCTCAGCAACATGGCCCTTTTGGAGACAGAAGTAAGGTCTTGCTACAATACTCTGCTGCGGGTAATGGACCTTGATGAACTTACCCCTCAGGTGCAGCAGCAAGTGCTGCGGCTGCAGCAGCAGCTGCGGAATGCCCTTTCCGAACTCGAGGTACAGGTGCATGCAGCAATGGGGGCCCTTTTAGACGATTTATTTGTGGCGGAGGCGGAAGCCAAGTTGCTGCTGGACCCAGCAGCAGGGGGCCCCCTGCAGCAGGGCCTAGCAGCAGAGTGGCAGCAGCAGGAAAGACACCAGCTAAGGGTACTGGTTATGCAAGAAGCAGTACGAGATGCATTAGCAGCAAACAGGAGGGAAATAGATGCTATGAGGAGGGCCCTAGAGGGGCCCCTCGATGCAGCAGAAAGGGAACAAGTGGGGGGCCTCCTATTTGCGCTAATGAGTACGGAACTTTACCAAGAAAGTTTTCTGAGGGTTCTTGAAGCAGATGCAGCAGCACAAATGGATCGTGCTGCTTGGATAGCCAAGCAGGAGGGGCTGCTGCAGGAAGCAGCAGCAAAAGCAGCAGCAGCAAAACAAGAATGGGCCACCGATAGGGCAGCCTTCGCCGAACTTAAGGGGAAAATAAAAGCTATTAATGGAATACTTTCTTCTCTAGACGATAAGATTGAACTCTGCTTCACAGTCTATGGCACCTGGGCCGATAAATGGGCGAGAATGTAAAAAAACAAAAATGCAGCAGCAGCAGCAGCAGCAGCAGCAGCAGCTCTGCTTCATTCTTTATGGCACATGGGCCGATAAGTTGGGGAGAATGTAAAAAAAAGGAAAATAAATGCAGCAGCAGCAGCAGCAGCAGCAACAGCTCTGCTTCATTCTTTATGGCACCGGGGCCAATAAGTGGGAGAGAATGTAGAAAAACCAGAAGTGCAGCAGCAGCAGCAGGTGCAGCAGCAGCAGCAGCAGCAGGTGCAGCAGCAGCAGCAGCAGCAGGTGCAGCAGCAGCAGCAGCAGCAGGTGCAGGTGACACAGGGGATTCAGCAGTGGATTTTATCCTCAAACTTCTAACGCCCCTGATTTACTATCTTCATATATTCATCTATTCATCTATTCATCGATATAATGGTCTATTCTTTCTTTTTATTCTTTTCATTCTTTCATTTAATATTCTATTATTTCTGTTTTATTCTTTTATTTCATCCTGCATGCCCCATTCATACATTACTCTATTTCTCTACTTTTCAATTTATTCATCTTTACCCCCTTTTACCCCTTTATTCATTTTCCACTGATTCATTTATTCCCTCATTTATTTACTCTTTTATTTTCCCATTCTTCTTTTATTCTTTTATTTTTCTATTCTTTCTTATTTATTTATTTATTGCTTTCTTCTTTCGGTTGTTTAATTCCCTCTTTATAAGACTAGCCCCGCTATCGGCCCTCACAGCCTCAACAAAAATAAAATAGAATAAAGAAAAAATAAAAAGAAAATAAAAAATAAATAAAAAGGAAATAAATGGTTAAATAAAGGGGTAAGCCTCGATAGGCTGGGAACGAGAAAAAAGACGAACAGCAGCATGCACTGCAAGCAAAGCCAGCAGCAGCAGCAGCAGCAGCAGCAGCAGCAGCAACAGAAGCAGCAGCAGCAGCAGCAGATGCAGCAGCAGCAGCAGCAGCAGGTGCAAGGAGGTGAATATATGCGACTAAGGGGCGAACCGTCCCCTTAAGGAAGGCGATATGCTTTTCTGTATGTTTCTGTTTATTTCATTTCATTTTATTTTATTTCATTTTATTTCATTTCATTTCATTTTGTTTCATTTGATTTCATTATATTCCATTGTATTTCATTTTATTTCATTTTATTTCATCTTATTTCATTTTATTTCATCTTTTTTCATCTTATTTCATTTTATTTCATTTTATTTCATTTTATTTCATTATATTTCTTGTTTTCTTTCTAGAAGCTAAGGATTAACCCCCCAAGGACCTCAGTATTCTACTGTCTCCTTTTCTGTCTCCGTTCGGCAGCAGCCTTACACAGGCCAAAGGGCAGCTGTCTTTGTTTGTTTTGTTTGTGAGTTTGCTGCTATATTTTCTTGTTTGCATGCATATTAGTATGCTTTGTTTTTCAATATATATATATATATATATATATCTGTGTGTGTGCCTATTATATATATAATATATATAATATACATTATATATGCAATATATATATTATATATATTATATATATAATCTATATATTATATATATAATATATATATTATATATATAATATACATTATATATATTATATATATATATTATATATGTAATATATATATAATCTATATATAATATATATAATATACAATATATATAAAATATATATATTATATATATAATATATATAATATATATAATATATATATATTTGTAAATGTATAAATGTATAATATATGTGTGGGTTGTATAAGCCAGGTGCGCTTGTATGAAAGCAAGGATATCAATAAGTAAATAAATAAATAAATATATTTATATATATATTTATATATATTTATGTATAAGGATGTGTATGGGGCTTTATCCCTCTGTGGGAGCGTGTTATGGGCAGCATGCAGCAGCAGCAGCAGCGTGCATGCAGCAGCAGCAGCAGCAGCAGCAGCAGCAGGATACAAAAGTATTGGATAGGCTTGCATATTTTTT